>CAUYQG010196332.1:0-22178 GCA_963574415.1 Tarsius wallacei
CCATTTAAGTTATCAAAAATTTCAAAAGATACAGAAGCCCACTACATAATGATAAAAGGTTCACTCCATCAATAAGAAATATCTATCCTAAACATATAGGCACCCAACATAGGAGCGTCAACTTTCATAAAGCAGCTTCTAGGAAAACTCAAAAAACATAGTGACTCTAGCACTATCATAGCTGGGGACTTTAATACACCATTCACAACCATAGACCGATCATCAGGACAAAAAATCAGCAATGAGATCCGAAACCTCAATGTGACTCTTGACCACATGGACTTAATTGATACCTACAGAACACTCCACCCAACGACCACAGAATATACATTCTACTTATCACCACATGGAACGTACTCTAAGACCAACCACATCCTTGGTCATAAATCAATCATATACAAATTTCAAAAGATCGAAATTTTGTCATGCACCTTCTCAGACCACAGTAGAATAAAAATAAACATCAACAACTACAAGGTTCCCGCCAGACCCACAAAGACATGGACACTAAAGAGCATTATGCTAAACAACTTCTGGATCAATGATGAAATCAAAACAAAGATTAATAGATACCTGGAAATAAATGAAAATGAAGAAACATCTTACCAAAATCTCTGGGACGCCATGAAAGCTGTAGTAAGAGAGGAATTGATATCTCTACAAACACACATGAAGAAAATGGAAGGATCACAAATTAACAGCCTAACAAGTCACCTTAGGAAGCTGGAAAAGCAAGGCCACCAAAACCCTAACTTCAGCAGAAGAATCCAGATCACCAAAATAAAAGCCCAAATCCAGGACATAGAAGACAAAAAGAAAAAAATAAAAAATCAATGAAACAAAAATCTGGTTCTTTGAAAGGATAAACAAAATTGATGGTTCCCTAGCTAGACTGACCAAGAATAAAAGAGAAAAAGTCCAAACAAAAACATTCAGAAACACAAAAGATGAAGTCACATCTGACCCTGAAGAAATACAAAAGATCATTAGAGACTACTATGTACACGTGTATGGAAAAAAAACTTGAAAACCTTAAGGAAATGGAAGATTTTCTGACATCACACAACCTGTCTAGGTTGAAACAAGAAGAAATCGAGACCCTAAATAGACCAATAACAATCAAGGACATTGACTATGTAATAAGAAAACTACCTACAAAAGAAAGTCCTGGACCAGATGGCTTTCCAGCAGAATTCTATAAGATACTTAAGAAGGATCTGATAACAATGCTACTGAAAGTACTCCAGGTGATTGAGAAACATGAAACCCTCCCCAAATCATTTTATGAAGTTAACATCACATTGATACCCAAGCCACCTAAAGACCCAACAAAGAAAGAGAACTACAGGCCAATATCTTTGATGAACATAAATGCCAAAATTCTCAACAAGATCCTAGCAAACTGGATTCAACAACACATCTCAAAAATCATCCATCATGAACAAGTAGGCTTCATCCCTGGGACACAAAGCTGGTTCAACATTTGCAAGAAATAAATGTAATTAAATACATTAACAGACTTCAGAACAAAAACCACATGATTATATCATTAGATGCAGAAAAAGCTTTTGATAAAATCCAGCATCCCTTCTTGATAAAAACCCTCGAACATCTAGGCATACATGCAACGTACCTCAAAATAGTAAAAGCCATCTATGAGAAACCCACAGCTAGCATACTCCTAAACAGACAAAAATTGGAACCATTTTCCTTGAAAACTAGAATAAGACAAGGATGCCCACTGTCTCCCCTCCTGTTCAATATAGCATTGGAAGACCTGGCTAGAGCAATCAGAAAAGAGAAGACGATCAGGGGTATCCAAATAGGAAAAGAGGAAGTCAAGTTATCTCTCTTTGCAGACGACATGATTGTGTACCTTGAAAACCCAAGAGAATCTGTCAAAAGTCTCCTTGCACTGATAAAGAACTTTGGCAAAGTCTCAGGGTATAAAATAAATGTGCAAAAGACAATTGCACTTCTTTACAGCAACAATAAGCAAACAGAAACCCAAATTAAAAGCACAATAGCCACAAAAAAAAAAGAAATACCTTGCCATCTTCCTAACCAGAGACATGAAAGACCTTTATAATGAAAACTACAAAACACTACTCAAAGAAATCAAAGATGACACAAACAAGTGGAAAAATATTAATAGCAAGGTCACCAAAACCCTAACTTCAGCAGAAGAATCCAGATCACCAAAATAAAAGCCCAAATCCAGGACATAGAAGACAAAAAGACAATACATGGATTGGAAAAATCAACATTGTGAACATGTCCATCTTACCTAAGGCAATCTACAGAATTAATGCAATACCTATCAAATTACCAGCAACATTCTTCTCAGAGCTAGAAAAAACAATACAGGAATTCATATGGAAACACAAAACACCAAGAATAGTCAGAATAATCCTCAGCAAAAAAAAAAAAACAAAGCAGGAGGTATCACATTACCAGACTTCAAACTTTACTATAAGGCTACAATAATCAAAATAGCTTGGTATTGGTACAGGAACAGGCATATAGACCAATGGAATCGAATTGAGATTCCAGAAGCATAACTTCAATTTCCCAACCAAGTCATCTTCGACAAAGCCTCCAACAACTACACTGGGGAGAGGAGAACCTATTCAGTAAATGGTGCTGGGAAAACTGGCTGACCACATGCAAAAGATTCAAACAAGACCCCTATCTATCCCCATACACAAAAATTAACTCTAAATGGATCAGAGACCTAAATGTAAAACCTCAAACCGTAAGAACCTCAGAAAATACAAGACCCTTACCCTTATGGAAATTGGAACTGGCATCCAATTCCCGAACAAAACCCAAAACTCATGGGCTATAAGAGATAAGATAAACAAGTGGGACCTCATTAAACTGGCAAGCTTCTGCAAAGCCAAAGAAACCATGAAGAGAGCAGGGAGACAGCCCACAGACTGGGAAAAAGTATTTGCCAACTCCATGTCTGACAGAGGCCTAACATCTTGGATCTACAAGGAACTCAATCATGCTGAAAAGAAAAAAACAAGCAACCCCATTACAAACTGGGCAAAAGATATGAACAAACACTTCTCAGAAGACCTACAAGCGGCCAACAGACACATGAAGAAATATTCAACCTCACTAATCATCAAGGAGATGCAAATTAAAACTACACTGAGATACCACCTAACTCCAGTCAGAATGGCCATTATCAATAACTCAATAAATAACAGATGCTGGAGAGGATGTGGTGAAAAGGGAACACTTCTACATTGTTGGTAGGAGTGCAAACTAGTGCAACCTCTGTGGAAAGCAGTGTGGAGATTCCTAAAAGCTCTAAATTCGACCTTCCATATGACCCCGCAATCCCCCTACTGGCAAAAACCCTGAAGAACTCAAATCACTCTATAACAAAGATATCTGCACATGTATGTTTATCGCAGCATTGTTCACAATAGCAAGAACCTGGAACCAACCATCCTGTCCATTAAAAGAGGAATGGATTTTAAAAATGTGGTACATATACACAGTGGAATACTACGCAGCCATAAAAAAGAACAAAATTATGAATTTTGCAGCAACCTGGATGGAACTAGAGTTTATAATACTGAGTGATCTCTCACAGAACAAAGATCTGAGTATCATATGTTCTCACTCATAAGTGGACCTTGAACATCTATCGTAATACTATAAGAAAAGGATTGACAGTGGCGGGAAACTATGGGGGAGTAGGGAGGGGAAGGGAGGTGGGATTAATGGTAGCCAATATCTTTCTGGGGATGGGGGGACACCTCTTATCAACAAGGGTGCTTGAATGATGCATATTTGTATACCTAACCCTTAACTGTACCCCACAATTTTAAAATAAAAAATGTCTTTAAAAATTTTTTTAAATAACTCTTTCAAATGTTTTGAAAGGTACTGAGTTGTTCTTTAAATTGATTTAATTATAAATAAATAACCATACCTTGTTTAATATGTTCTATTTTCTAACTATGGACTCTACCACCTATAAAACTGCCCTATTCACTGTGAATACACAGGTTTTTAAAAATATCAGAGGCACTGAACAGCTGCAAAGATAGTACTGCCAAAATAAGAATAATCACCATATATAGATCAGCATTCTTTCTGCCACAGTGTAATACAAACTATAATTTTTTGTAGAAAAGGGAAACTACCAATTTTTTGATCATTAAGAAACAAGCAAAAATGATATATTGCCAAAATTTTTGCTGGACTCAGCCATTGTTTTGTTAAGCACTGGCCAGACCATGTTTTCTTAGCTTTGGCCCTCTCCCCAACCTTGGGGAGGTGAATGGTGAATGTCCTCTCTCTCTCTCTCTCCCCCCCCACCCCTCTCTCCTCTCCCTCTCTGTCTCTCTCTCTCTCTCTCTGTCTCTCTCTCTCTCTCTCTCTGTCTCTCTCTCTCTCTCTCTCTCTCTCTCTCTTTCTTTCTCTCTCTAATTTACTTCCTAAATATACTTTGTTTGAAAATTAAAGCCGGGCTCGGTGGCTCAGCCTGTAATCTCACACTTTGGGAGGCCCAGGTGAGTGGATTGCTTGACCCCGCAGGTTCGAGACCTGCCTGGGCAACTTGGCGAGACCGCATCTCTACAATAAATCAAAAAATTAGCCAGGCGTGGTAGCGCATGCCTGTAGTTCCAGGTACTTGGAAGGCTGAGGCGGAAGGATCGCCGGAGCCCAGTAGGTCGAGGCTGCAGTGGCCAGGAGTGGCCACTGCACTCCAGTCTGGGTGACAGAGTGACACTCCAACTCAAAAAAAAAAGAAAATTAAAAAAAAAAATTCTTACTGGACTCAAAAGAACTGTAATAGATCTTTCATAGGCGTGTTACCTGAGAACACTGGATAGATTCAGGGTACATGGAAAAATTATCACCGCTGTAGTCTAATATGAGCAAAGGTAGTAATCAAAGTACACTTTGTATATAATTGCAAATGTACATTTTGTTTCTTACTCTTTGCCATCTAATTGGATTCCCATTTGAACTTGTGCTCCTTCATCAGTTACACTTGTCCTGTATAAAAAAAAATGAATATCATATTTGTATACCAACAATTTAGTCCAAGTCACCCACCTTAGTATTTGATACAAATTAAAACAACTAAATATAATTTAGGCACTTTAACAGTGAGTTGCTAAAAAAAAAAAAAAAAACTAAAAAGAAAAGATTTGTAAATCGACCCCATACATCCTTAAATTCAATAAAGTAGCAGTTGAAAAAATGGAAGATTTACTTTTTACTTTATTTGCTTAATAAAGCTTTTATTTGCCCTGGTTAAGAATTGTTAATGGCTAGCAACTAATTACAAGACTGATTTTGAATTCCTAGTATGGCATCCATGACCTTCCCCAGCTTAACCGCTAATCCTACTATATGGTTGAGAATACCATCACTGCTTCCTTAATACAACCTGTATCTTCTGAACTTCCTGTTTTTGGAAAGTTATTTCTATAGGAAAATTTTCAACAATATACGCCATCTGCCATGTACTGTGCCAGGTGCTAGAACCATAAAAATAAATAGCCATAATCATTGCTTGACAGAAGTGAACAGACATAAGAAGAGATAAGTATAACAAGAAACATACCAAGAACTCATTCAAAATAAGTTCTATTCCCTTCCTGAGTACAATTTTGGTAGCTTTTTTGTTTGGTCTGAGCAGGTTGTCCTGATTCCTCCCTTTAGAGCCAGAGTTAAGATCATTTTTTTATTCAAAAGCAACAGGTACAGTCCTTTGGCTCTTTCCTTCCTAATTTTCCATTTCCAAGTCCCTCCAAGTTCCATTCTGACAATTCACCACATCAGCTTGGACCTAACAGCCATCACATACATTTTTTTTCCTTCCTAGACTCGATGTGAAGCACATAAGATAATCATCATATATACAGAGAGTCAAAATTAGGCACAGAAGATACAGGTTGTATTAAGAAAGCAGTGATGGTATTTTTAACCATATAGTAGAATTAGAGGTTAAGCTGGGAAGGTCATGGACGCCATGCTAGGAATTCAAAATCAGTCTTATAGGTAGTTGCTAGCCATTGAGTCAATATAGTAGGATTAGAGGTTAATCTGGGGAAGGTCATGGACAAGTACTACAATAGAGTTATGTAGAAAGTGTAATAATGGAACCCATATTGTCTCCTTGAAATATTCGCTTGACTTCTCTCTTCTGGAATACTTCTGACCCTTCAAGTACTGGCTCTAATGTCTCCCTCTTCAAGAAGAAACAGATCCATTTCTTTATATTATCCCATAGGACATTGCATAAATATCCCTATTGAGGTATTTATTAGATTGTATCCTAATTATCTGTGACAGTATAACTGTTTCCCTAGAAAATATGTCAATGTTCCAAAAGCAGGTGGCCTATGTTAGGTCTTATGTTGCCAAGAAGCAGCAAAGAAAACCAATATTACTGAGTCTTCGCTATTTGCTTGTCATGATCACATTTTCATAAATTATCTCATTTAATCTTTACGACAATCTATTGAAATGGATACTATTATATTACTATTAGGGATGAGGAAACTCAGACTCAGAAAGGTTGTCACTGGCATAAATATACTAGCTACAAATTTTACCATTAATTTATATGACATCCAAACTCAACTTTTTGGTACTACACTGACATAATGATTTTCCAACGCTGAACATACTGCTTGACTCATAGTAGGTGCTAAATAAATATGTTTTTATCAATAACAAATTAATTAAATGAATGAATTGATTCCTTTGCATGAGGTA
Source organism: Tarsius wallacei (assembly GCA_963574415.1). Taxonomy (NCBI): domain Eukaryota; kingdom Metazoa; phylum Chordata; class Mammalia; order Primates; family Tarsiidae; genus Tarsius; species Tarsius wallacei. Next base: position 6,757 of record CAUYQG010196332.1, read on the forward strand.
TTAAATTGAGAAAAAATGTTATAGGAGGTGTGCTAATAATTAGTTTGACCCATAGAATACATTGAATTGCTTCTGGAAAAATGAACCATTTCCCTAGCAACAACAACCACTCCTTCCATTTTGAGGAAGATATGTAGATGTTACCACTGAGTGACTTTAGTACCTTCTCAAAATACACTGATCTAGAACTTGAGTATGAAACATTTGAACCAGAGAATATATTGGAAATAAGACCAGAAATTGGAAATATAGAGGTATTTGTGTAATACAAATATACAAATTTCATGTGAGGAGAAAATTTATAATATTTTGAATTAGGTTTATTTTACATTTTGGTTAATATTTGGTTTGATGCTCTAGAATTAAATCTAGCAATTTAATAACGCAAAACTTGATGTCAAACAAAAAACAGGACAAATTACTCTGACAGGGTCCTGACCTTGCACTCAGATCAAGAACTAAGTTTTTGAAGGGGCTATAGCCTTCCTTCATACAAAAGTGTATAGCTGACATGAACCACTTCTTTTCTGCTTTACTAATTTTCTTCACACATCAAATGACCTCAGGATACGAACTTCCATGTTTCTAATGTGGCGCAACCTAAATCAGTGAATAAGAACATACAGAGCATCTGAGATAAAACAATGTGATTTGTTCGTAATTTCCTGTGAACAAAGCGTTAATTTTAGGTGTTGCCTTTAAAAAAAATAACATCGAGGACTTCCCTTGGTGACTTAGTATTAAATTTTTTAAAGTAAGATGATGATAATCATCACTTCTTTTAAGTCATCAGTGGAAAGATGCATGCTAAATACTCAGAGCAACTTAAGAAAAAGATCCCAGCTACCCCTAGATAGCTGTAACTTCTTTTACTCAAATATGATTATTGTGTTTCACATAGGTTGCCTTTAGTGAAGGAAGTCTTACTTGTAAAATTCCACAGAACTCATTCAAAATAATTTCTATTCCCTTCCTGAGTATAATTTTGGTGGCTTTTTTGTTTGGTCTGAGCAGGTTGTCCGATTCCTCCCTTTAGAGCCAGAGTTAAGATCATTTTTTATTCAAAAGCAACAGGTACAGTCCTTTGGCTATTTCCTTCCTAATTTTCCATTTCCAAGTCCCTCCAAGTTCCATTCTGACAATTCACCACATCAGCTTGGACCTAACAGCCATCACATACATTTTTTTTTCCTTCTTAGACTAGATGTGAAGCTCATACAATAATCATCATATATACAGAGAGTTAAAATTAGGCACAGAAGACTGAAGACTTTAAACAAAGTAGTAAAATTAGAACTTAGATTCAAATCTAAATCTAACTAAACCCAGATATAGCTCATTATACTACCTTGTCTCAATATAAGTAAGAAAAATTATTATTACTGTTAGTTATAAAAGGGATAACTCTTTTCTGTTTTCCTTAATGCACCAAGAAGCAGAAAAAAATAAATGTTTCCATACATAGCCTTAAATTACAAAAAACGTGTTGCTGTTAAGAGCAGCAAAAATATAAATTATTCACATACATTTAGCATTAACTCCATGCACAAGAAGCAGCTTTTATTCAGTACGAACTAATGGCTCTAGGATATTTCCTGGAAAAATATGCTACCTTTTGAAAACACACAGTATTACTCTGAATTAATAATGCAGTCCTTTTACTTGAAACAGGACTTTATCTAAGAAGCGTGTGACATTTGAAGGAGAAGCAAACATTAGGATTAATTGTATGAGGCACAGCTTGATCACTGTAATGAAAAATATAGTGTCTAATTATTTTTTCCAGGTGAGTCTAAGGCTAGAGGCAAAATATTATGAAGAAGATTCAAAATGAATTCTCGGTATTTTATAATCTGAGAATACAAGACAAGTTTCTATCTGTGTTCTGATCATTAATCACATGCTGACTTGCATATGGAAATATACATATGTATATCACATAAAAATACACATAAGACCCAATTAAACCATTATCAATAGAGAAAGATTAATAAGTATTGAAGACATAAAAAATGAGGACTTATTTTACTAGTACCTCTAGTTTTGTTTATGTATAGAATTTTTCAAATAAAAGTTTTTAAAAAAGAAAAATAAGTGTTCTCTAGACTCCCCAAAATCCATTTGCTTTCAGTTTTCAATCTTAAACTTATTATCTAAAAATTGTTTTAATAAGTGAAAAAGTTTAAAGAAAAAAATATATAAAATAAAATACTTACATTGCCAAAAGGGTGATTAAGAACATTCTCTTCACACACATGAATATACAATTTTTAAAAATAGAGTTGCTGACATACATACTATTGCATTTCTTTATGGAGGAACCACTACATAAGAGACTTTTATAGCACAGAAGTTAGTATTTAAGCTGTTAAAAAGTTGAGATTGAAGTTTCCTATGTAAGTTTCCATTGCTACCTGAATTGTTTCAGCAATAGCTGAACACATAATGCCTTCAATAAAATGGTAGCAAATTAAAAAGTGGGAGTTATAAATCCGACAAATAGTTTGTGTGAATTTATTTGTCCCCCAAAGCTAAAAGTTTATATTCTTAAATAGTCCTATGATTGCTAGCAACTGTTGAGATAAAAAAAGAAACAATTTCTTAGATTGAAAACACAGGAGTCAGCCCAGTATTTATCTACAGATTTGCTGATTTCTGTTTGACAGTAACATAATAGTGAACAATAGACAAACCAGATATGTTATTAGAAGTGAATATTTAAACCCTCTAAATCTTTTTCTTTTCTCTTAGGTAAATGTAATCAATAATTTCTGTTCTGCACATTTTAAAAGCAATTGAAATAAGAGTAAATTGCAGAAAAAATAGGATTGTAGTGAGGATTGCTTATGAAAATATGATTGTTTATGAATACAATAAGTATAATGTGTTGAGCACCCAGTATATCCCAAGCATTTTACAAAAATTGTCTCAGATTTTTTCCAACAATTCTCTAGTTTGATATTTGCAAACTCCACTTTGTAGAGAAAAACCAAGTCAGTAGGTTGCCCCAGGTTATATAACTAATAATTGCTGGACCTGAAATGAAATTATTATCTTTGTCATTCTGACTCATTTTTTTCTGCCGCATTGTCTGTCAGGAAACAATGAAGAAATTACCAAGTACAAGTACATTCTATTATCTATAATTTTCTTTATTAAAGGATTTGAGTCGAAGAGAGAAGAATATTCATCAGTCATAACACAGAAAGAAAACCATGTAGCCTCCAATCTTGGGTTGCTCACTTCTCTCTTCCTCCTAATGATTCATGAAAATGCAAACTACTGAAATAATGTTTTGCTCCTTGAATAAACAACCAGGAGAGACACAATCCCCAGACCATTTATTATTCCTATTCATGCAACATGTAATGTTAATTAAGTCCCTCCCAAACAATTCAACAAAGTTACAATTTTGTTGAATTCTTAGCAAACTTCATTGTGTCATTTGCTTTTTAAATGAAGAGACTGTATCAACAGTGAACTATGCGGCAAACTGGCATTGGGTCTGCGATTCATTAGAATCTAAGAGGCAAGGGAACTCAAACATATTTAAAATTCTACATTTGAATTTTTATTTCTTATGCTGACAATCCTTTAAACATGAAGTCATAAATCAGTAGGCAGTACTAGGGAGCCACCTACTGGAATAACTGATGGAATTTTGCTGTCATGTTTCCACAAATAATAAATTCACTTAATATTAATTCAATTACGAGTTTGTCAAATTCAGGATACTTTGCCCTAAATATATATCTTTCACAAAATCTTTCAAACTAGACCAGTAATGGCAAAGAACATTATTACAAAAGAAGGCAGAGAAGCATGAAATAGAAACAGAAATATTTAATCAACATTAATATGTGATTGAAATGTGAAAATACAAGAGTTAACAGAGAATTTCAGTGGCAATAGTCAGATTTTTAAAACTTAGGTTAAAGCTTCAAGATTGCTTTATCTTTAATTTGTAAAGGATGTTCAGCCTAACAATTGTTTTACCCAGATACTATACTTAGAAAGTAACTTTTTAAGGTGATAATATTTTTATTATACTAATATTAAACTTTTAAAGTAAAAACCTGCTGCATTAAAGGAAAAACAAGAAGTAATTTGGGATTAAATGATGCAGATTTTTTTTTCTCTTCCAAGCTGTCTAAAACTGATCTCTGTTAACACTTATTACCTTTAATTCTGAGTGCTGATAAAGTTTTTAACTAAACAGTAATTCGTATAGCATTTTTTACAGACTGTGTTGTTACATTCTGTGCTAAATATAGCTACCTATTTTCCTGCCTATACTGTTGCATATGTATAGAAGAACATGAAAGAAACATTATTTGATGATGTGCTTATGTTGCCTAAGGGTCATCATTCTAAATATGTTCTCTTTGTGTAGCATAGAAAGTAAGTAAAAAAGTTAGGAAAGATTGATCTGAATGTATACTATTTTTAAGATAGAATTTAGAGTTATTTTTCTTACTGATTTCCTAGTAACAGTTTGCTTTGTTAACACTTTCTTCATTCTCTGAAGAGAAAAATGCCTAAAGATTCCATTTAATTGAAAGTTTCAGTTCATCAAAGCTATGCCTTTATTTATAAATAAGCATTCCTATGATGTTGGGAAACTTACATAATATGGGTATGTAAGAATAGTCCTATATTTCCCCTGTTGGGCTGACACTATTTGATAAGTCCTTTACCAATTGCAGTTCCTTTATTTCAGAAAATTTCCTCTGAATCACCACAGTAAAACCTTACCTAAAAGCCCTTTAGAATATATGAAGTTATTTGCCTTGACCTATCTGACATCTAACAATAACCTTGGAAGATGTGATTCTTATCTTCACTCTTCAGGTGAAGAGATGAAGTTCAGAGGAGTTAAGTAAATTGTCCCGCCACATCCTAGTAAATACTTGAGAAGAGGTTCAGGTTCTTGCCAAGACCACGTTGGATCCCACTGAAATACCCAAGTTCTAAAAAAGAACAAAACACTTTCTGTGTGTTTATTTTGCACCCTTATCTTTTTGCTTATTGTTATCTGTTTTATTTCTCTTCAAAGTCTATAAGACTCTCCAAACCATAAACTCCTTTTAAAAAATATTATCAGCAGTTGGCATAAAACTCAATATTTATAGTAGATAATGAATGTATGACAGTTGAACAAATGTTTATGGAAGAGGATTTTATTCTTTTCAAAGAACATAATGCAATATTATATTTTGTTTATTTTATATTTCATGGGCGTGCAATAGTTTAAAATGGGAAAGGAAAAGGAAATTATGTTTATTGAGTCCCTACTATATGTTAAGTTCTGTGAGTGTAGTTAATGTGTCAGGTCCTAGGAAGGTATCTTTAGTTAAAGCCTACAAGAAACATGATATATATTTACATTAAAGACAAAAAAACAGAAAAAAAGTCTCCTTTAATAACTTTCTCAAAGTTATCCAACACATTCTAAACTATTTCTCAATCTTGTCCCCATCCCCTTTTTTGATCCCATTCACTTTCATAGTCTTAGCTATAAATCACCTCTGTGCAAATGATTGTCAAATTTACATCTATCAGTCATCAATACCTCACACTACCAAATTGCATTTGTAACTGTCTCAAGAAATAGCTACAGAATAACTGTTTGAATAAATACCTGTAAGTAGCAGGTGCTGTATTAGGTGCTGGGTAGCTACAGTGAACCAAACAGCCATTTCTGCCTTTGAAGACTCAGGCTAATAGAAGAGATGGCAATATATATTCTTACAATATCCATAAGCAAACAAGGTTCTGTGATTGAGTCCTCGGGGAAGGAGTCCCTAAAGGGTTAAAAAACTAAGTTGACATCTGAAAGAAGTAAAAGAATCAACTATGCAAAAGTAAGAATAAAAGTGTCCTAAAGAAAGGGAAGAATATATTTGAAGACCTTCAGGCAGGGAAGACTGCTGAAGAGTTGAGAACTAAAAGTTTTTCTGTTTGCCTGAACATAATTAGAAGTGCCTAAAGTGGTTTAAGTAGGGCATTAAAAGAGTCCGTTTATGATTTATAGAATATTATTCCCACCACAATGTGAGGAAGGGATCAGAACTGGGCAACAATAGAAGTAGTAAGAATCATTAGATGACTAGGTCAGAAGTCCAGACTTGGTCAGAAGTGCAGATAAAGAAAGAAAAAAGGATAAAAACCATACTTTGGATGCAGGGAAAATGAATGAGTGAGTTGAAGGAAAGAGAAATATTAGGTTTCTAGTTTAGGCAACTGAGCAACTGCTGAGATGGTGGTTTTCTTTGGATCCTTTCTGGGAAAAAGTTGGTAAGAATATAGCTAAGATTTAAGAGATCTGAGAGTAATTTAAAGCAGACTATACACTATTTCCCCACCTAAACTTTCTTGTCTAAGTCTTTGACATTTTCATGTTTTCACTCATTAGTTTGCCTAGACTTTGACTTCCATTTTAAATGTCCATGAAGGAAAAGAATGGTGTGGTCTATTTGCATAACCTCTCCCTTTGTACCATCAATGTCCATAAATTGTGTTTGTATTTCCAACTTAGTACTTGCCTTATTCTACTCTTAATCTATAAAATCTTTAGAGCTATAAATCTTTAAAGAGTCAAGTCTTACACTTTTTGGTACCCATGATAACAGTAGAGGACCAGTAAACATTTGTTAAATGTAAATAAATTAGGTGTGTGTTTTATAAGAGAAGATATTCTAACACTTTGTTTCTCCTAATAAGAAACTGGGTATTTGGTTAATAAAATTAAGTACAGAAATCAGGTTTTATGAAAGCAATTGGTACATATATTTGGAATCTTTACAGAATGTCTTCAATGCTATGGCATTTATCTCAATTTTCACATCTGCTTTGACAAAGTCAAGCTCTCTTTGGAAATATTCTCCCACTAATAGCAGGGTCAGCAAACTACAGCCTGAGCTATGGACCAAATTCATCCTACTATGAGGCCAAATCTGATCACGTCCCTTCTTTTAGCTTTTGTGCTACAATTGCAAAACTGAGTTATTGCCACAAAGACTATATGACCTGCAAAGTCAAAAAAACTCACTATCTGGACCTTTAGAGGTCCATACCCTCACACTGGTAGAATTGCTTTGAAAATCTTTTCTTCTTCAGGTTCTTTCTGGGAACAGTTTAAGAACATACCTAAGCAGTATCAGATGTATTGAAGCCTTCCTATTTAGCATACTTTCAAAGAAAGAGTGACAGGTGATGACAGGGATCAGAGCTGAAAGGCACAAAGATGGAACAGAATCCAGAACAAGAACTTGCAGGGTAGGAGTGAAAAATCAATAACATGATTCAAAACAAGGTGTTGCTCAGATCAATACTAACTAGTGGAGTCAGTAAATTTATCTTTGGCTCCTACTGCTCTACTCCAATGCTCTTAATTCCGTGACCATCTCCTCAATTCTCTTTCCCTACCCCATTTTAGAGCTGTTCTCATATTCTTAAAGGCTCAGATAAAATACTACCTATCCTGTGAAACCCTTTTTAACTTGCCCACTCAATGACACTAGGCATGGTCATCCATACTTGGATTCCTAGAGCATTTTGTTTATAGAACTTACCATATAATTTTTGTTTATTCTCCCCACTAGATTATAAATACTTTAAAGAGAGGTAGTGCCCTTAGCTTTGAGGTAGTTTAACTGAAATTAATTCATATTAAGATATAAATTCATGACAATTTTCCTGGCAAGAATTTAGAATATGTATACTTTGAGAGACTGAATATGCAAACAGACAATGGCCAGAATGTATATGACAACAGAACTCTGATCCACAACATCTGCAGCAACAGCCCAGGAGTAGCCTTTAATTTAAGCAGTCTCTGTTTTCCTTGGGTTGTCTTGTGTATTTCCAAACATCCTCCAGATTTTTCTTATAAACTTAGAGAGCTAAAATATTGGAGGCCAAGCTTCAGCCAAATAAGTGTGAGAGATGAAGTTTTTTTTCAACCATAGCAGTCCAACTTGTACTCAAATGAGGCTGGTTTGATCCTAAAATTGAATCAAAGCAGAAATACAGGCTTAGGATTGATAGGCGCTGTTTCAAAATGGTGTGCCTTGAAGATTAACTGTTAACTTTCACAGACCAAGGGAAGTAAAAATTAACAGATTGTTGCACCACAGCAAGGTATAGTACAAAAATAATTGTTTAAACCTGTCCCTGGTCTCTCCCTCATTTCAGCATATTGACTTCTTAGTCAACCCTACATATTTACACTTCGATTTTGCCCAAGAACACTCATCCTTTCATGCCTTGCCTAGATTTGTAATATCTTGCACTTTGATTCAGTGTCTGACAGTGACCCAACTCTGACTTTTTGTGCCTTGGATAAAGCTTTAGTGCTTCTCTAAAATCCTGTTGCAAACCTGGATTCAAATCATGAGACTGGCATGCCTGTTCTGTCTCAGCATGACTGATTTTTTTATCATGTCATATTCTGAGTACTAAAACAGGGCAAGGACCAGCAGGTGTTGAGCTATCAAAACCAGAGCAGGCAAATACACTCTGGATCATAGAATCAAATTTGAGACTAGCAAGCAGCAGAATTCAAATGGCCAGGAAAACACACACAAAAAAGTTACTCTATCCATATAAGTAGAATAAGTTGCTGGTCCACTTGAGCCCTGTGCTGTCTCAGTTTCATACAATTACATCCTCAGTTTCATACAATTACATCCTCATGCAGCAATCCAATGGCCCACCAGGGAAAAGGCATTGTAACTGGCTAATTCAAGATAAAATTGTCAAAGATACATGTAATGAGCTAACCAAATTGCTAAACATAAGTTAGGGCTCTACTTGAGACATTAGAGAAACAATATCAAAGGTATGATTTAGCTGTAACATGTCTCATGGAGAGACCATCACTATTGTCATGTTTGAGGTTCATATACCTCCACTTCATCAATAATTTTGATCATGGTTCACCTCTGCCTGGATAGGTAAAGCAAAATTAGCCTGCTGAGTTCAGCAGCAGGACCAGCTTGGGAAAAAAAAAAATGTCAGCCAATCCTAACAGCTACCTGGATAGTGTCATCATAAAAGAACTAACAGGTCAAGAATGCCAGTAATCTCATTTCCCCACATATTTATCTACTTAGGTTTATACTCTATCAAATAATGCATGCATGGAGGAGATGGGTGGTTCAAGAGTACTAGCAGAACTTAAGCTCTTTTACCATGGAAAATTGAAAATTGTCAATGTAAGATCAAAATACAGATATAATACTCAAAAATAAAATGAAAATACTCCAAAAATAGTCTCCATTATGTTGATATGTAGTTTCTAAAACCAGCCAGTGGCAATTATTAAACAAATTACACGTTCTACCACCTTTAGGAACCATAAGTCTGAATGAATATAGTGCAGGCCACAAATAGTAAATAATGCAAGGTTATTGAAGAACAAAATTTTCAGTTAAACCAGATATACTTGGGTTGTCCTAAGGATGCATAATGTGCTTTCTTTCGGGTGTAGGTTGTGATTGATATAAGAGATCTTCATTACTACACATCTTCCTTATCTCTGCTCTTACCAATTGGCTAAATTTTTATATTCCCTATTAAGTCATTTGTACCTTCAAGAATGTTCTACTAAGTATGCAGACATATTGAAAACCCATCAATTTATAATACCATTTGAGGAATAGTTCTAAAAAGATAAGAAGAGATTTAAGAAAACAAAATAAAACAAAAACTTTAGGATAAAATATGTTAATTAGCTTTAAAAATAAGAATGAAAGTTGGGACCAATAAAAATATTGCTTTCTAGAGAGAGTTTTTAAATTAAGTTTACATAATGAACTCTTATGAAGCCATTAAAGTTGTTGAAGAACTTTAAATCACAAGATAAAATTATCTCCATATAATTTTAAATGAAAAAGAAATATTCAAAACTAATATGCAGGATGATCACGATGTGTGAAATATATCCTAGTATCTATACTAAAAGCAGGGGAAGCGATGGTGTACAAATGATTGTCCTGATGTAGAGGGATTACAGATAATTTTCTTTTCATTTTTATGTTATATATTTTCCAATTTCTATAATGAGAATATATTACTTTCATTATTTTTAAAAGAATAGTAATTATAATTAACTAAATATGAGAACTTATATCCAGATACCCCAGGAAAAGATCGTATCTTTAGCTGTTATTAGTTAACACATGAGAAAAGACTATGACAATTAACAAAGCAGAGGGACAGGGAGGATGGTATAGAGAAAGTGAGGTGGATGTATGGAAGATTCAATTCAATTTTTAAGATACTAATCCCTTACAAGTGTATAATGCTTAGTCTTTTGCAAAGTGCTTTCACACACTTTAATCTATGAAGACTCTTTCAACTTTCTAGTGCACACACATATCCACAGGCAAACACAAAAGATTGTCATTAGTCATTTTAAGTGCCAAGGAAGACATATCTGCTCTACTGCCCCCAAACTGGGCTTTTATAATGAGGAAATTAGCTACAGTTTTTAGTGAAATTCAGCCTCTATAAAAGATAGTAAATGGAGACAAATTATTCTCATTCATTCTGCTCTCTTTGGTTGCTACATGTTCTCTTGGCTCTCTGTTAGAGACTAAGCCCGTCTGCTTGGAATGCAGAGGAGTATTCTCATGGTTGATGTTAACTCTTTTCTTGCCTTGCTTCCAAAGTACTGCTCACAGCGAAATTCAATACCCTTATCTTCATTTCCCTTGTTTGAAAGAGCAATGTGGACTCAGTGAGGACTCTGGTCCATGTAGAATGAGTGTGCTATAAAATTGTTACAAATAAAGAAACAGGTCAGAAAAGTTGGGATCAGGGTGCATGGATTAATATATCACTTCACCAGTAGAGCACCAACTTCTGATTTCTTTTGTTTGGCTACATGCTGGAAGCCTGGTCCTGGGCCAGTGACAGCTGTGTATCAGTTACCACTGAGAGCACAAGAACCTGGGGAGAGCCTAATGATCTAACAAATACTTGGTTGTGACTTATTCACCTGTTGTGTTTCTTAATGTTTTATAGCAATTCCTTTTAGTTAAAAATAACACATCTCCTTTAGTTTAAATAACAGGTTATTGGGGGAATATATTTTACTTTTAGAAAGAGGCCCTGGGAATCTGCCTTGCCTCTTCTACCACTTGAGGATCCAGAGAGAAGTTGCCATCTATGAACCAGGAAACAGGCCCTCATCAGATACCAAATCTGCCAACACCTTGATCTTGGAATTTCTAGCTGCTAGAACTGTGAAAAATACATTTCTATTGTTTATAAGCCACATAGTTTATGGTGTTTTGTTATAGCAGCTTAAACATACTAAAATATGATATTAGGTTAAAAAAAGATAAAATATGCAAATATATTCTATAGATCTGAACTATTTTTATTATAGGTGCTATAATAGATACACAATATGTCATAAGAAATTGGCCTACTCTACAAATAAATTTAGGCACTCTTGCATCACACTTTTTTCCTTGTATAGTTTATACTTGTGGATTACGACTTCAGTTTTCCTCTAGCTATTATTCTCAGCACACCCCTCCCACTGTTCTTTGCTGGCACTGGCCTGAGGAGACCTTGAGTCTGAGTCATTCTTAGCTGCTGCCTGCTCTTTGAATGCTAGGACTGCAAGTCCTGCTGGTGGAGGTAACATGGCCTGCCATATGAAGGCCACTATAAAGTCATAGTCTCAAAATTCAATTAGTCTCTCAGGGCTTACAGGTAGGACCTTCAATTTCTCATTCATAGCTTGGTAGCCTTTACAGCACCAGCTAGTTTTAAGCCTGTGCACTCTTCTCAAATCTTCTATCTCACTACCTCCTCCATTGATCATCTATTCTATTCATTCACTTCACAAACAAAAACCCATCAGACTTCCTCAACTTCCTGCCACCTTGGGGCTCAGTCTTCACCTGGGCCCATCAAGTGGGCCCCTTCTTGTACTGTCACTTAAATGCTCTCTTTTACCTAAAAATTATCACTCTTCTCTCAGATGAATCATATTCTCTCTTCCATCACTTTCCCACTCTTTTTTTTTAATAGAAGCTTTGTTAAAATATAATCCACATACCATACAACAAACCTATTTAAAGCCTACAATTGGATGCTTTTTAGTATATTCATATAGTTGTGCAACCATGATCAAAATACACTTTAGAGAATTTTTATTTCCCACCCCACAAAAATCTTACCCATTAGCAGTCATTCCTCACTATCCCAATCCCACCCCCAGTCCCAGCCCTGGGTGGACACTAATCTATTTTCTATCTCCATAGATTTTTCTGTCTGAGACATTTCATATCAATGGAATCATACAGTATGTGAAGGCCTCATGCTATTAATTTTCTCTCTGTCCCTCTTGTATTTTTAACATCTCCTCCTCCACTTGTTCTTTCCCATCAGCATTATGCATGTTCAAATCCTGTCCATTTTTAAAACAAAACAAAACAGAATTGTGCATTAGCATCATCCCGCCCCACTCTAGCTTCTGCACTATCTGTTTCCTTCCCAGCCAAGCTTTTTAAAAAGAATTGTTTCTGGCTCTCTACATTCTCACTTCCCACTCACTCCTCAAACCATTTCCAACTGCACCCTAGCAAGGTCACTGACAGCCTCCTGCTTCCTAAATTCAATAGATTGTTAATGCCTACTAATCCCTCAACTCTCAGATTAAATTTTGCTTCCTCTAGGAAGTCTTCCTCAACCCCTTACATCTAGGTCAGGGTTTTCGTACCTTGTCACTGTTAAAATTTTGGACCAGATAATTCTTTCATGTGGGGGGCTATCCTGTGGCCTCCACTCACTAGATGCCAGTAGCATCCTTGCTCCCAGTTGTGACAACCAAATATGTCTCCATGAAGGGTCAAATATCCCTGGGGAGACAAAATCACCCCTAATTGGGAACTACCGATCCAAACATATGTTTTTTAATTTATGGTCTCATGCCATGCTTGGTTTCTCTTTTCACAGCATTATTACATTGCATCACTGGTGTTTGTAAACTCTCTTAAATTGAATCAAGATTCTTGTATCAGAAGCATTGGTTATGTGGTTCATTCCAGTGTCCTCAGCACCTGACACAGTGCTTGGCACCTAATTCATCAATGTGTATTTGTTGAATAAATGAATGCAGTGCCTTTTTGTCTTGGTGAGGTATCTGTAAGTAATGGGAGCCTACTGAATAACTTATTTTTTCTCTATAGTTTTTGTTTATTGATGCTTTGTTTTTGTTTGCTTTTGCTGTGATTACACCTTGTTAAGAAGTTTGTTTAGAATCATAGCTAAAAATAATAGCATCCTAATCAAAAGATCATAAGTAGAAGGCATAGAGCAGAAAAGTAGTAAAAGTCTGATCTTGCCTGCAATCTTGTTACTTGCCATTGTCTTCTTGGTTCAGTCTTTCAGTCACAGCATATTTGTGCCAATGCTTTGTATTATTGGGCTTCAAAATACCTCAGAAACTAACACTTGTTCGTCCCATTTCTAGATTCTGTCAATCATTTCAGAACTCTCTTTTGTGCCAAGTCTTATCTAATATTGATTTCCCAGACGAAAATAGTTCATAGTCATAGTCACTAGAATCATGTACCCTTGGAACTTGCTAATTGAACCACATTTTTACAGGTAAAAAAATTGATCTTCAGGGATATAAAATGGAGCTGAACTTTTAGTAATAATCTCTGAAGAATTAAATTAGCATGAATGTTTCATGATTTTTCAGTAAGCAACAATAGATCATGTTTAAATAGACCTTATTTGTTGACAACCTACTATGTGTTAGACCTTGTTCCCTTAGCCTCACAGGTATGCACAGTCTTATTTTATCGTCGCAATAACCTTACAATTTTCTTTATAATTTTACAAATGTAGCAACATGAAGTCTGTCTGACAGAGCCAAGTCTACCTGACTCCAAAGTCTGTATTCCTCCATTTCTCTAGACTTCCTTTGTTAGACACTGCTCACTACTACAGAACACTTTTTTTTTTAGTTCCACCACATTTAGCACAATTTGCCATATATAGTAGGTACTCCATATCTAATAAATAAATATCAGTATCCCATATGAGATCTTAGGTTTTTATTATTGTGATAGAAGGGGACCATAATCAACAGATAAACACAAAGAACAGCAGTGGGATTGAACAAGGGAAACACTAAAAAAGAGAAAGAACAGATTCATGAGGGGAATTGGGGAATATCATGAATGATGCTGAGATGAAGACTGATATCTTAACATTTGTTGCATTTAGCTCATGCTTTTTAAGGGAATTGAGCTGACTTTAGAATGCAGGATTTTTGTAAAATGCATACCCATTGAGTCAGCGATAACCATGAGCCAGATTACTTTATGAGATTTTATGTTTCACTGGGTTTGAACATCTACCTAGATACTCTAGAAAATAACCCTAATAGACAACCCAGCATGCTGATTATAACATCCCCAATTTGAACCACATTGTTTTAAAAATAAGTTTTATTGCAATAAGGGTGTAAATATTCTCTATTATGCAACATATAGATTTTAAAATCCCAAAATGACCTTGAACTAAAACTCCTCAGTGTCCCTTTATGTTTGTTGCTGCTGCTGTTGTTGTTGGAGAAAAATGACAAGTATCAGTGCTTCCATGAATTTCAATGACATGATTCTTCTGCTTTCCTAGTGTCTTCCTCAATGTGTGTTGGCTTCTACTTTGCTGGTTGTTAGCTTTGCTAGTGCCACTGTCTCATGAACTTCTGTTTTTTCTCTTGGCCATAAGTAGCAACAGCTTTTTCTCTGTGCTAAAAGTGAGAACAAAAGAACTTTGAGATTTTTTTTAATCTAAGAGAGACTACACGTGTCCTTTAGCAGAATAGAAGTAAAATAGCAGGTCATGTCGAATTGTCATTCTTTTGGAAGTACTGTATCTCACATCTTAACAGTCTCTTCACAGTTAGTTATTCACTCTTCACTGGGTATAATTCTACATTTGGTTACAGAAGTACCATCACTGTTCATTCATATTCAAAGCATTTAACAACTGATAAATATCAGGTACTAACCAATCTGGAGACTTCTGGCCATAAACAACTAATACAGCCATACGCAAATTACTTGTTAACTACCAATCATTCTTTTTTTTTTTTTTTTTTTTTTTTTTTAGATGGAGTCGCACTCTGTCGCCCAGACTGGAGTGCAGTGGCCGCTTCCGGCCACGGCAGCCTCGACCTGCTGGGCTCCGGCAATCCTTCCGCCTCAGCCTTCCAGTAGCTGGAACTACAGGCGCGTGCTACTACGCCCAGCTGATTTTTGATTTTTTATTGTAGAGATGAGGTCTCACCAAGTTGCCCAGGTGGGTCTCGAACCCGCGGGCTCAGGCAATCCACTCACCTCAGCCTCCCAAGGCGTGGGATTACAGGCTGAGCCACCGAGCCC
>CAUYQG010196340.1:0-18292 GCA_963574415.1 Tarsius wallacei
TGCCTGAGCCCGCGGGTTCGAGACCCGCCTGGGCAACTTGGCGAGACCTCATCTCTACAATAAATCAAAAATTAGCCAGGCATGGTAGCGCACGCCTGTAGTTCCAGCTACTTGGAAGGCTGAGGCGGAAGGATCACCAGAGCCCAGCAGGTCGAGGCTGAGGTGGCCGGGAGCGGCCACTGCACTCCAGTCTGGGTGACAGAGTGAGACTCCAACTCAAAAAAAAAAAAAGAACCACTTCTCTGCCCATTATTCTAAATTTTCATCAATATGTCTCCCATGTATTCATTAATTTTAATATACTATTATTGAGCCAGCTCCAACCCATCTCCAGAAAATATTTACTCAGTACTTCACATGCCCTAGGAGCAGTCCTGCAAGGGGGCATTCCCATAGGAATGCTAAATACATAAAGTCTCTTTTTCTTGAGAAACATGACTACTCTATATAACGTAAATTCCAGTTGACAGGGAGATTTGATAGGATCATCTGCCTCCTTCTCTTCCCCCTGAGAATATCACTCCTAAATGGAATGTGAATAAGCCACAGACCAGCTGCTTCAATTCCTGTAACTTCGTAGAGAACACCTTAAAAGACCGCCCATGTTTGGATTCCAGTTGGGTTTGGATTCCACTCCTTATTGTGTGACCTCAGGCAGTTACTTAATCTTTTTGTGCCTCCGCATACAGTAATTATTCCATATATGCATTGTGTTCCACAAGTATTTATCCAGCACTGACTATATCTTCTAGGTATTTGAGAAGCACCAATAACAAAACCAAAGATTCCTACTTTGATCAATGTTTTTAGGAACTTCTTTCTTCATCATAGCCCTTTTTCTTATATGTTTTGTTAGTTTTTTCATCTTAAAAAAATCTGGCTTACAACACAAATATTCTAGATGGCAGGTTGCATGTGCATTACTGATAGCTTAATTATTAGTAAATATTTAAGCAAGACTCAGTCAGCAACCAGGAACACAATTATGAGATCTAGTCAAGTGTTGTCAGATTGGGACAGTGGTGTTCTGGTGAACTGGCTCACAAAAAAAGCTTTGCTATTTTGTTTTTGCTTATTTCCATGGAATAAATACTCCCAGTATGGCCACTCTAAGGTTCCCAACAGTAGCTGGCAACTAACTTGTAAAATTCCTGAATTTTTAACAATCAATTCAACAGTACAAGTTGGTCTCAGCATACCACCAGATTGGGAGAAAGTGGGCATCAGGATCAAAGCCAAGCAGACAGAAAGATAGCTGGCAGGAAGGTAGAGACAATGTCAAGGAAACTTGTCCTACATACACAAAGGCTAAGTTTTTGTCTTCTCCATGGCTTCGCACTTCACTCACAGATGAACTTTTATGTTTGCTAATAACAGCACACGTTGTGATTTTAAAAAATAGTAGCTGACAGCATCTGCTGACCCTACCCTTAACAAAAACAATGATTAACCCAGCTACAAAAACAATTTTATGCTGCTTTAAAAGAAAGTAATTTTCATCCAATTTAAATAAGGTAATCATCCTAATGTATTTCAGCACTTTTGAGAGTAGGTATGATCCATTTTGACTATACTGGGCATTATATTCACACACAGATGCATATAAACATATATATACATAACTAATATGATTAGGCATTTCCTGGATGCCAGGAACCATCTGAAGAATGAATATAACTTCTATGAGGGCAAGGAACTTTAATTTGGTCACTGTCTCTCAGCCACCTAGAAAATTCTATGATTCATGATAGGAGCTCAATGAATATTTGTAAAACAAATAAAAGCTATACGTGTAATAACTTCATGCAGCAAGTGAGGAATGCAGTGAAATTCAAACATAGGCAGTCTTTTCAGGAGTCTTTGCAAAACTGAACACTGGAAAGAGGAAGAGAAGAAAGAATGTGAGTTGCCAGGAAGTTAGTTGTTAGAATGGTTGACAGACTGTCTTTTCCATTTAGTCTGGAAGAGATAAAACTCAGATGAGAAATTTTTGACCTAGGAAAATAGTAGTTGTTTTGATCATATTGCCCAGTATCTCAAGAAGAGAAGTAAAGAGGAATCTAATGTGATCGATTTTTTTTTCAGTGAGGCAGAATTTTAGTTCAAAATAAGAAGGAAGTTTCTGGAAATTACTGTTATCCAACAACACAGTAGAACAGAGAGAAAGCAAGTGACCCACCACCTCTTCCCACTTCTTTCATGGAACGTTTTCAAACAAAGGATGAAGAAGAGATCCTTACGTGGAGTGGAAAATCAGACTACATGGCCACTCGGATTTTTCCCAGTTCTAAGATCCCTTATTTTAAAAAAAACGGAAATCCTATAAATATGTCTTGCCAATCCCTTCTGGTCCCCTCCCACTGTGGGAGCTTCTCTGTTCTCTCAATAAACCCTGCCTTCTTAAAAAATAATAATAATAAGTCTTCAAGTCTCTTTGTCATCTCATCTACCACTAAACCACAGATTGGCTTAAATATTTGAGAACATTTGGGCATATTTGTCTTGTTTGAAACTGTCCTATTTTTTTAATCAAAATGAAAGTCTGAGAAAATAGAACACGGACTAGAAACCCACGGGGAAAATCTCTGCAAATCAACCCCAGCTATAAAGTCTCCAAAACATCACAAATTCAATAGCATCTAAAATTTTAACCTAACTAATTTTTCAGGAAGTACATAAATTCAATAAGAAATGTTTTTAATCAGTCATTTATTCATTAATATGTCTCTGAGGTATGGAAATTAGAAAAGGTTTTCTTACAAAGATCAAGGGGTAATATCCCATGGTAGCAGGTCATTGCATACATATGAGTTTCTTATTTCTCAGTGGATCCTTCAGAAGAATGCATTCAGTATCCACTTGTAATGTAGGAGTTATGCATAAAACTGCTGAAAATGATTCGTTATACTCTCCAGCATTAGCCTTGTGGAGTCTGTCATATGACAAATAATAAGGATATTATATAGAAAATGTACTTTTTGTAGTCAGAATCTACATTGGTGATTTGTTTTATTTTTGGATGTTCTTTTGATACCGTTAGAACCTTAGAACCAGGACATCTGCACCTTTATGCAAATTATAAAAAGGTTCCTGTTGGGCAGAGCAACTATAAAATGCAGCTCTTCCTCTGGCTAACTTCCCCTCTACCCTTCTGTGCTCTGACTTGGCAAGTAAATCCTGAAATAGGTCCTTATGCCTCAGTCAGGCACCCTTATGAGAGTATGATCTAAATAAGTATTCATAGAAGCCTAGGTTCTTAATCCACTTGTGCTGCTACAACAAATACCACATAATGGGTAATTTACAAACAGTAGAACTTTATTTCTCAAAGTTTTGGAGTCTGGGAAGTCTAAGATCAAAGCACCAGCTAGTGATGGTCTAGTCTCTCTGCTTCTGAGATAATGCCTTTTTGCTGCAACCTGTGCAGGGTGGAAAGACTGTGCCCTCACATGGTGAAAGGTGAAGGGTACAAAAGAGTGAACTCTCTCCATCAAGTCCTTTGATAAGAGTACCTAATCCTATTCATAAGGGTAGAGCCCAACTCAATCACCTCTTCTGGTCACACCCCAATTCTGATGCACTGGGCATTCAGTTTCAACCTCAATTTCCAATGATGGGATAAAATCATTAAAGCCATAACACCTAGGTAGATTTTTAACCATAGAATGGTCCTAACTCTGAAGATTGTATTTGAAATAAAGCTTTAAAGAAAAACAGCCTAATCCAACTCCTTAACTATACTATTCTCACTACCACCATCACCCAACAAATGAGAACATCCCAGAAGCAGTGACTCTCCAAATAATTACTTTTTGCATTCCATTATCAAACCTAACATTTCTCACAATTGGTTAAGAAAATAAAATAGGCCAGATATAAACAACTCTTGTTCAGTATTAAACTTTCTTTTTCCTTTTGATCGATACCAAGAGCTGATTTGTTTTACTGGAGTTGAGGTATTTCAAACTTACCCTTGCATTTCCCAGTGATTTTTTTTATTATTCTTTTTAAATCTTATTTCTTGGTCCATTCTTGATCTTAAGTGCTACATGTCCTCCAGATAACATTTTGACCCCACATTCCAGATCTTAAACTTCCTTCATGCTCTTGATAATCAATTATTTAATCTTTGAACCACTATTCATTAAGAACTTACTTGGCACTGGGCTAATTGTTAGGAATACAAAAATGACTAGTATGGATTGCTTGCCCTCAAAGAGCTGACTGTCCAGTAAAGCATTTCTGAAATTAAATGTTACTATATTTAATAAATAATATTTTAATATTAATATATTAAATATCTTAAAATATTTAATAGATATTTTATATACTTAATACTTTTGTACATATAAGATACAAAAATAAGTTCAAAAATAGAAGTAATCAATCATTCAGATGACAAAACTGAAGCCCAAAGAATTAGGTCACCTGATGAAGTGACAGAACTGAGGTCAGAGTCCAGGTCTCCTGAACCTAATAAGGTGCTGTAATCACCACTTTGTGATAGCATAGTTATTTCTATTTAGTGAATTTATTGAATAAATGACTTTTTTCCAGAAAGTATACTTTCTAAACAGAATTATATGAATTACTACAACCAGAAAACTATGAAATTAATATATAGATCTGAGACCTTATAAATTAGATAAAGAAGCAAAAAGAATAAGAGAAAGAGAAAGAGGAAAACAAGGAAATGAAGAATATAATGTGCCTTGACTTGTATAAAATTGATGGCTCAGATTAACTTGCATAAATTTTCTATTCCTTTGCCTACATTTTCTGACATCCACTATTCACAAGACTGTCCTAATGGACAGATATTTTTATAGATCATGTTAAGCACCTAAATTTGCAAGTACATTACATTTCTTATCTTGACATTGTTAAGTATTTTCTTTTTATGTACCACAAAGACACTGGAACATTTTGTGCATTTTATCATTGTAAACAAAGTTTCATTTCAAAGTAATAAAAAAGATCATGATATTTCTTCATAGTTTACTTCTTACAAAGTCCACAATAGTTTACACTCCTATTTAGATAATGGCCTTTGCCAATTATCCAGTCAACCAAGCCAGAATTAGAAAGATCATCCCAGAACACCTCTCCCTGCACATCTCCAGATCCCATCAACTAAATCACTGGGTCTCCATTTGAAACCATTCCCTCTTCTTCAACTACTGCAGCATTTATATAACTTAGAATATGGCAATTGCCTGCTCACATGCCTTTCCACCTCTGGCCTTGACCTCCTCCAAGTCCTCCACTAACTTGCTATGAAACGTGATTTTACACAAAACAAGTTTCCAGGGCTTAAATTCCATTATTGGTTTTCATTTTTTACAAGAAACAGTTAAATCTTCTATTCTTGATTTTACTTCTGTCTGCTTTCCAACTTAATCTCTTTGAACTCAATTTCCAGTTATACAAATCTACATAAATTTCTTCTAAACTTTTCATATTTTAGAACTCGTTATTTTACATCCTATTTCTTTTTATTAAAATGACCTTTTTAACCTTGCTCTCCTGACAAACATCTATTTTTCTTCGTTCTATCTTGGTTTATACCATTATTGTAGCATCCTTCAAATGAATACCATTTAATTGTTGCCAAATGTTTATTTTCTGTTTGCCTCTGAAGTTTTGAAGAAATAAATGTGACTTACTCATCTTTGTATTCCTATATTTTAGTATAATGAATGACACAGAGCATGCAACAAGTAGAGGTTAAGCATACGAATATTAGTGTGATTCTAGGAAAGGCTAGAATTTTTAGAATTTAGATATTTGAAAAACCACGTAAGAAATAGGAAGGAACTAGTTGTTCTGGATTGTCTGTTGACAGTCTGAACAACTGCTACAATTCCTTCAAGTTTGGGAACTTTGTTTTAGAGAATCCCCTTCCTTGTGTGCTGTCAAATTGAAATGTGTCAATGAGAGAACCTCACAAATTATTTGGAAGGTAGAAGGAGCACAAGCCATTATTCCTAGGAGGTTGTAGGAATCAAATATGATGACTTCATTTACTGCAGTGCTTCCACAAACCTCTTAGGAGCTCCCATGTTGTGGTTTCATGAGTATAACTTCACAAACATCCTGCAAGCTTTTTCACTCATGCCAGTGCCAATGCTTAAGAATGAAGTGATTAATGAGAGTTTCTCTGATCCTCCAGCTGTAGCCTTCCAGACAAATCTCCACCCACTACACATAAATTTGTATAAAATTTAGTTCTCACATTAAGCCATTTATTTTTATGATTCTTGTAGTGGCTCAGTTTTTCCGAAAAAAATCCAGGCTGATATAGCTTTTGGCACTAAAGTGGATCCCAGGGAACAGAATCTTAAATGTGGCAATACGGAATTGGTTCTGTAACATGATTAGATTTAAAAATATTAATAACCTAATTGACAGTGGTAAGTAGGGTACTTAAAGACTATGATATATAGTTCTACAAAATAGTTTCCTACATTATCACCTGGAATTATCTGGAAATTGGATACCTATATCTTTGGGTGACATTTCAGGCTGCTACAACAAAATGCCACAAACTGATGCTTATACACAACAAACTTCTTATTTCTCACAATTCTAGAGGGTGGGAAGTTTAAGATTAAGGCATTGGTAGATTTGATGTCTGGTAAGGGCCACTTCCTCATGGACATATACAATGACTTCCTGCTGTGGTCTCATGTGGTAGAAACAGCAAGGGAGATTTTGGGGGCCACTTTTTTTTTTTTGAGTCGGAGTCTCACTCTGTCGCCCAGACTGGAGTGCAGTGGCCGCTCCCGGCCATCACAACCTCGACCTGCTGGGCTCCGGCGATCCTTCCACCTCAGCCTTCCAAGTAGCTGGAACTACAGGCACGCACTACCACGCCCGGCTAATTTTTGATTTATGGTAGAGAGGAAGTCTCGCCAAGTTGCCCAGGCGGGTCTCGAACCCGCGGGCTCAGGCAATCCACTCACCTTGGCCTCCCAAAGCGCTGGGATTACAGGTTGAACCACCGAGCTTGGCTCAGGGGCCACTTTTATAAAGGCACTAATTCTATTCACAAGGGCTCCATCATCATGACTTAATCACTTCTCAAAGTCCCCAACTTCTAATACCATCACCTTGGCACTAGGATTTCAACATATGAAGGCAGCACACACACACACACACACAC
This sequence comes from Tarsius wallacei, assembly GCA_963574415.1. Taxonomy (NCBI): domain Eukaryota; kingdom Metazoa; phylum Chordata; class Mammalia; order Primates; family Tarsiidae; genus Tarsius; species Tarsius wallacei. The sequence continues at coordinate 7,166 of CAUYQG010196340.1, forward strand.
ACACACACACACACACACACACACACAATTATATTTTGCAGTATGGGCCTTTTGTAAAGACTACCCTGTTAGTAAGTGTTCTAGGAATCCATCAGCATCAGTGTAGCAGTCAGCGTGGTTGTAGAGGCTGCCTTCAGGTTCAGTGAATTTTTTTGGAGATTCTTTTAACACATTTGCCCATTTCATGATGGTTAGTATACAAGTGCACCTGCCCACACCGCACTGAGTGTTCAGCATTTTTTGACTGAAAAAGCAATGAACCCTGTACCCCACCCTCTCTATGCTTGATCTCTCTTTGAGATTTTTGTTTGTTTGTTTCCCCAGATAAAAAAAGTCATCAAAGAAAAATGTTTTACTGATATGGAAGACGTGAAACAAAAAAAAGCAAAAGCACTAAAAGGCATCAAAATTAACAAGTTCAAAATTGTTTTGAGCAGTAGCAAAAGCATCTTGATAGGTGTATTGCATTAAATGGAGAGTTCTTTAAAGGTTACTAAAGTTTAAAAATGTAAGAATAAATAAATAATTTTTATAATTAAATTCCTGTTTTGGGGGTCTCCCTTCTTATATTCCCATTCCAAGTTCTGAGTAATGAAAGTGAAACATATATAACTATCCTGAAAAAATGTTGTTTTTAGTTGCAGATTTGAAATTTTTGAAAACCAAACCCGAAGTCTGATGCTACAAGTGATGAATAAAATGTAAATCAAATTCATATTTTCTCAAGGTCTCTTACAGTACTATATCTATGCCATTGATTAGGAAAGAATGGGACCCTAAAGATTAGACTAGAGTTATTTATATAGATTACAATGAACACTCAAATTATGCTTGGTAGGAACCTCCCCTCTCTGAGTAGACTCACCTCCCTTTACTGAAGAACCTGCAACCTTGTGGAAGAATGCTGACTCTTACCAAGTCCTATCCCATCACCTCTCTTGTTGCTAGATATTTAACTGGACTCAACCCATGAAAAATATACAATCTTATCTGAATAATGTATATTATAATTATAATAATATATACACAATCTGATCTGAATAATGTATATTATAATTATAATTATGTATGTTATAATTATAATAATGACTCAATCCAACTCTGAAGGCCTCTAGAACCAGGGAATCTGATAGTAAAACTCAGCTGGAGGCCAAAGGCCTGAGAAATTGGGGGACTACTAATGCAAGACCCGGAGTTCAAAGGCTGGAGAACATGAAAGTCTGATGTCTCAAGACAGAAGAAGGGTGTCCCAGATACACGAGAGAGAGAATGAGAGACAGAGAGAGAGATTTGCCTTTTGTTATGCCCAGGTCCGCAGCCAATTAGATGTTGCTTGTCCGTATTGAGGGTAGATTTTTCCCACTCAGTCCTCTGGCTCACATGTCTATCTCCTCCGAAAACACTTCCTCACATACACGCAGAAACAATGCTTTACAAACTCTCTAGGTATCCTTTAATCCAGTCTAGTTGATGCCTAGAATTAACCACCACAAGCATGTTGATTGGTTGACTATAACTGAGTCCCTGTTGTGCACAAAGTAAACTGAAGAAAACGGTATCCAAAAGTTTAAGGAGATACGGATGATACACATCAAGAGAATTGTAATATTTTGGCAATTTATATCAGTGGAAACTGGAAGAATATCTTTCAGAATGGATTCTATTGGTGTTAGAACAGGGAGGAATAAATACACTGTTGGATTCAGTTGGGTTTATCTATATGAGTGCACTAAGCAGTGGTTTTGGATTCAGTGTGTTACCCTGAACATTTAGGAATAACTCTAACTGTTTTGTATTATTCAAAGTTCTCCAGAGAGATAGAACTTAGACAAGATGAGAGAGAGAGAGAGAGAGAGAAAGGGAAGAAAGGAGGGAAGGAAGGAAGGAAGGAAGGAAGGAAGGAAGGAAGGAAAAGAGGGAAAGAGGGAGGAAGGAAGGAAGGAAGGAAAGAAGGAAAGAAGGAAAGAAAGAAAGAAAGAAAGAAAGAAAGAAAGAAAGAAAGAAAGAAATAGAGTTGAAAGGGGACTTATTAGAGGAATTGGGTCATGCGATTGTAGAATCTGCAATATGACTCAATCCAACTCTGAAGTCCTCTAGAACCAGGGAATCTGATGATATAACTCAGTTGGAGGCCAAAGACCTGAGAAACTGATAGAATGCATTTATCATATCCCACTGCTCTTCTTCTCCTTCCCCAAGTCTTTCAGAAACACATTCAGAGGAAATAAGCAACCTTGAAAACTTTAATGGGCTATTTTTTCACATGACAGTTGGAGGGAATATCAATCTCCCAGAAGAAAATGAAAATGGTGGGATTCTGAAGTGGCTGGGACCAACTGATGCAGTTAATAGTTACTGGCACTTAATTGTCAGGGTCAAGGTGGGCACTGATACCATAATGAACAACAAGCTCTCATAGCGTAATAGTAGAAAGATCATGTGACCTACAGAGATCTTTGTGGCTAAATAATTATATTCTTAGGAATAATAGAGGTGAACTGCCTACTATTCGATTTCCATAAGTAAGAATATTTAGGAATGGTGGATAGAGGCTTAAATTGAATCACTACCATGTGGTAGTCATGGTCCTTAACCACTTCTCAGACTCAAGTGATTTGCAGACTCAGAGAACATTAAATGAAGAAGATGCTTGAATCCCTTGAGGAAAGATACTGCTACATTGCCAAAAACGTATATTAGAAAATATACATTTAACTTTATTCAAAAGAGCCTGGAGCCATTTACCAGGGTGTTTGTGCTTTAAGGGAAATAAAAAATGTAGGGATTACTAGACACTGGTCCTGAGCTAAAAAAATTATCGGGAACACAAAACAGCACCATAAACCACCATTCAGAAGGGGACTTATGAAAGCCAGGTGATTAATGCTGTTTGGCTCAACCCATCTGCAGTAGGTCCCTCGAGCCACCCTGTAGCTATGTTCCTAGTTCTAAAATGAAAATTTGGAATAGACATGCTCAGCAACAAGGGCTTCCTCTTGCCAAGGTTAATTTGGCTACATCAGTGTTGAGTGTCCAACCAGCCAACAGTGGAGACAAACCATGAGCCCCTGATACAATAGCATTCCACAGTGTGACTAGATAGTTATCTAAAAGCAGGTTGATTACATTAGCAAACTTCTTTCATGAAAGGGGCAGCAATTTGTTCATAGTAGAATAGACACTTATGCTGGATCTGATTTTGCTTTCCCTGCCTAAAACGTTTTTATTGGTTTAGAGAACTTAGTTTCCAATGGAAAAATGCTTCCACAAAGAGATAAAACAATGGTTACATTAAACTAGAGGCTGAGAATGCCAGCAGGTCAACTTGAACTCCTCATTTCATGGAACTAACAGACAAAAAGTGAGGAGATTCTAGTGACAATTGGATTACTAATATACAATAGTGGCAGAAAAGAGTATGTTCAATGTGTTAGGCAGACTTCTAAGATGGTCATCAATAATCCCAACTTTTGATATTTATGCTCTTATGTCATCCATTTTCTTTGAGTGTGAGCTGAACTTAGAGACTTGCGTCTAACCAAGAGAACAGGGTAGACTCAGTGGATTCAGTTCCTCACAGGATGGGATGTTAACTTTGCCATTAGATTACAAAATACAGTGAATTCTGTTGGTTAGACTACCTCTATAGTTTTATCAACTTGCATACTTTGGGAAATCAAACTACCATACTGAAGAGACCTACTTGGCAAGGAAATGAAAGAAGACTTTGGCCAAAGCCAGTGAGAAATTGAGGTCTTAGTCCAACAGCCCATGAAGAACTGTATCTTGACAACAACCACATGAACATGAGAATGAATCTTTCCCCAGTTGAGCCTTGAAATAACTATTCCAAGTAACACTTTCTCACAGCTTGTGAGATACCCTGAAGAAAAACCTTCAGCTAAGCCCCCTGATTTCTAATCTACAGAAAGTATGAGATATTTGTTGTCTTAAGGTGTTAAATTCTGTGATAATTTATTATGCAGCAATACACAGCAAATACACTCAGAATGCAGAAGGTTTCCTAGGGACCCTCTTAATACTTCTGTGATAAAATAGAATAAAAGAGTACAACATAAACAGGACTGCTAATGGCTCAGTCCCCTTCTGGAATAAAGGTTTGGGTCATCCATCAGGTGGAGAACCAAAGCAATTGAAGTGCTTGCTAAGGACAAAGGGGACATGGCACAGGGAGTAGACTATGTAAGATATAAAATCAACTTATGGCCGTGTGAATAAGGACAAAGATAATGATTTTTTTGTTTTTATTCACATATGTATGTATATACATATATATGAATATGTGCATAAGAATATACATTGTAACTGGTTGAACTCAGTTGGAAGCCAAAGTCATGAGAAACTAGGGGGCTGCTGGTACAAGTCTTGAAGTCCAAAGGCCGGAGAACATGAAGTTCTGATGTCTCAGGACAGAAGAAGAAGGATGTCCCAGCTCCCAAAGAGATTCTGGAACCTGTACCACAATAAACCTTAAACATATCTCAACCTCTAACTATATTAACTTTATGTTAGAGGTATGATGTGATTATTATCTTGATTGGAAAGTTAAAATGATGGTATGAATGCCAAGTTGACAGAAAAATGGATGGTGCTGGATTGTGCTGGGTCAAATTGGTTCAGCTTACAACTTTCCAGAATTCTCTTCCCTTGGTATTCTCATAACCTGAGATCAACCAAGTTTCTGACTTAAAAGACTGTGTTAAGATAAGGCAGAGGTGAAATAGACAACATCTTTCTAGGGAGATCATGGGGATCTAACTCAGAGGCTTTGCTGAAGTAGCTAGTAACTGTTTCTATGACCCTATAGATGCAGCCTTACAGAGCATCATTCCCTCAGCAATGTAACACTTAATTCCAATATTAAATCTCTTATTCCTATAATATTTGTTGTGGTTCTGTTATCCTCACAAATCTGGACTGACATATTCAGTAAATTCTATGTTTGCAGAATTGTATTGGTGTTTTTTTTCTTTTCCTCAGAGCTTGTATATTTGATTTTTTTCAAGTGGTTACTTTAATAAAAATTTGCAACCAATGAAGAGATACAAAGTTGTTCAAAGAAGTTTATTGTCTGCTTCATGACCCCTTCTCTATTGCACCTACCTGAGATAACCCATGCAGTGCTGTGTGTATCTTTCTATACATTTCACTTCGCTTATTCAAACTTATGCAAGAATCTTCATCCACATATAGAGATTTTTTTTAATTCCCTGTTGCTTATTTACCATAAAGAAATCATATTATGAACAGAGTCTAAAACTTTGGCAAAAAATTTATTAAACATTTTATAATTATTTATAATTATTAAGGCAAAATCTTATATGAATGCATATCGTTTTTCACAATTTTACAAACTTGAAATAATATTAAACATTCCTTTCTTCATCCTACTTTTCTCATTCATAAAAACTTTGTGGTAATTCCTTACAAGTCAATTGACTTAGCTCTATTGAACACTATTGGTGTTCACTTAAATGAGCACAAACGATCCCATAGTTTGGGTATTTTGTAATTTTTGTAGACATTGCCCTAGACTGAGCAATTACATTAACAGTTGTATGCCACTGAAACAATGCTAATTAAAACATCCATGAGAATACTTTAATTTGTCTTTATTTATATGAACCAGATAAGCATTTTCTAACAATCTTAATGTTTGAGGTTTTACATTTATGGCTTTGATCCATCTGGAGTTGATTTTTGTGTATGGTGAGAGGTAGGGGTCCTGTTTCAATCTTCTGCATGTGATCAGCCAGTTTTCCCAGCACCGTTTACTGAATAGGTTCTCCTCTCCCCAGTGACAGGTGGTGGGGGCTTTGTTGAAGATTAGTTGGTTGAGGAATTGAGGTTTTGCTTCCGGAATCTCTATCCTGTTCCATTGGTCCATGTGCCTGTTCTTGTAACAACACTAGGTTGTTTTGATTATTGTAACCTTATAATAAAGTTTAAAGTCTGGAAGTGTGATACCTCCTAGTTTGTTTCTTTTGCTAAGGAATGTTTTGGCTATTCATGGTCATTTATGTTTCCATATGAATTTCTGTATTATTATTTCCAGGTCTGAAAAGAATGATGTTGGTAATTTAATGAGTATAGCATTGAATCTGTAGATTGCCTTTGGTAGGATGGACATCTTAAGAATGTTGATTCTTCCAGTCCATGAGCATGGAATATTTTTCCATTTGTTTGTGTCATCTTTGACTTCTTTGAGCAGGAGACACCCTTACAGAAATTGAAATTCCTGATCAAAAACCCATGCCATAAGAGATAAGATTGACAAATGGGACCTCATCAAACTGAAAAGTTTTGCAAAGCAAAAGAAACCATCAAGAGACTGGGGAGACAGTCCACAGAATGGGAAAAAATATTTGTCAACTGCATATTTAACAAAGGCCTGAGATCCAGGATCCAGGAACCCAAACATACCAAAAGAAAAACAGCAAACAGCCCCATTAAAAAGTGGGCAAAAGAAGACACACGAGCACCCAACAGACACATGAAAAAACCCTCAGCTTCACTAATCATCAGAGAAATGCAAATCAAAACCACATTGAGATACTATGTAATCCCAATAAGAATGGCTATCATTAGTAAAACAAATAACAACAGATGTTAGTGAGGGTGCAGAGAAAAGAGACTACTTCTACACTATTGGTGGAAAGGCAAACTAATTTAACCTCTATGGAAAACAGTGTGGTGATTCCTAACCGAACTAGATATTGATCTTCCATATGAACCAAGCAATACCCCTTCTGGAAATATACCCAGAGGATCTTAAATCACTCTACACAAAAAATATCTGCACATGCATGTTTACTGCAACACTATTTACAATTGCAAAAACATGGAACAACCATGCTGCCCATCAAAACTGGACTGGATTAAAAATATGTGTAACATATACACGATGAACTATTAAACAGCCATAAAGAAGAACAAAATTATGGACTTTGCAACAACTTAGATGGATTTAGAGTCTATAATACTCAGTGATTTATCACAGAAACAAAGAACTGAGTACCACATGTTCTCACTCATAAGCGAACCTGATCACTCACCATAATACAATAAGAAAGGGATTGGCCATAGCCAGAAACTGCCAGGGAAGGTGGGGGGATCACATACTATCAATAAGGGTCCCTGATCTCAAACCAGGTGAAGTGGGGACCAAAGGAAGACCCAAATTTACCTGTTCAATGACCACTTGTATACCTAATCCTGAATTGCACGCCACATCTTTAAAATATATTTTTAAAATTTTTTAAAAATAGTCACCGTCTCCAAAGAGCCTAGATAGAAGTTTAAGTTTATGTTACTGCCTGCCATACAGACCTGATAATCCAGAGAATCTTAGGAAAGCAAATGGGACAGGTTAATATCAATATTCTTGTTGTCATATATATTTATTCAACTCTCAGTTTTCTGCCTGTGTTATGTTTACCTTAGGGAATGTCTTCAGTCAGTGCTTCACAACAAATTATCTTTCTTTGGGGGATACATGTATTTTGAAATTTCTGGTCATTGATATTAGTAGGTGAACTGCAAGCTATTTTAATTTTAATTTTAGCCCATGTAAAACATTTGAAGTAAAATTGAATGTGCTATACATTTTTAAAAAACCAAAGAAATAGGCAAGAATGAATGAAAATAGTTTTAAGGTTTGTTGTTTTATTTGCATTTCCTTAACAATTAATTTAATAATTTATATGAGTTATTGGTAATTGGTTTGATTTTTGTCAACTGACCACATTCTATTGGTTTATGTTGTCTATCTTGTAAGACTTCTTTGTATTATAATAAACTCCTTATTGTATCTATCTTTAAATTTTCTTTGTGTTGTATAGAAAGACACCCTTTATTTGTCATCTAGGCTGCAACAGATATTTCTACAATCAATTTTTTTTTTTTTTGAGTTGGAGTCTCACTCTGTCACCCAGACTGGAGTGCAGTGGCCACTCCTGGCCACTGCAGCCTCGACCTGCTGGGCTCCAGCGATCCTTCCGCCTCAGCCTTCCAAGTAGCTGGAACTACAGGCGAGCATGCTACCATGCCCGGCTAATTTTTTGATTTATTGTAGAGATGAGGTCTCGCCAAGTTGCCCAGGCGGGTCTTGAACCCGCGGGTTCAAGCAATCCACTCACCTCAGTCTCCCAAAGCGTTGGATTACAGGCTGAGCCACCGAGCCCGGCAACAATCAGTTTTTTAAATTGATTTTTGTCTATGGTATCTGTCTGCCATAAAGAAGTTTTGTGTCTGCATATGCACAAACATTTCTTTTATAATCATATGGCTTTCAGTTTAAGATCCATCCTGCAAAGGACTTGGAAGTCATTATTCCCATGCTTACAACAAAAAAAAGTAATACAATTTTTAAATCAACAACTTTTCTTGGGTCATCAGAGAACTGGGATTGCAGGCAAATCTCCACCAAAAATCTCAAGAATCAGGTACCTCACCAAGAAATAGAATCTAAAATCAACTTACCTGAAGCAGAAGTTATTGGAGCAATTAACTGCTAGAAGCACTTGAATGTAATTACGGTGAACTGCTGAAGTATGGACAACTGGAGAATAAAAAACTGTAGAGGCAGCCACACTTTGGGGGAATTTTTTTCTTCCCAGAATCCTACTAAGTTCTCTTGCTGAGAATCCTAGGAAGATTATTTTAGTGGTTCTGGTAAGGTAAAGCGATGAGTAACCACTGTGAAATAAGTCCAGAGCCTTCTCATAACAAATTTCTATTCTCTAGAGGAAAGAACTTTGCCAAAAACCAGCTGGAAAAAGGAAATTCCTCCCACTTCAGCTACCTCCAGTCTTCCTGTCTTATCTAATGGGAGTGAAATAGCAAACTGGGGTCGCAAATTCAAGAAATAGGGGGCAGAGAGTTAAAAAAACTATACCACTGCAGAAACACCTGTGAATATCCCAGTCCTGTGATACAGGTCTACTAAAGAACTGAGATTTGGTTGAAAGATTATAGAAAACTCACCTTTCCCCATGCCTTACCACCACACCAACAATGTTGCAGTATAATAACAGTGGATTGCAGCTGGAAGAGCTGCAACACATAGACTCTCTGATGAGGAGTACATAGGTAATGCTTATGTAAAAATGTAGACAGAAACAAAGACACAAGAAAAATTTGAAGCCTCTGGAACCTATTACTGCAATAAACTTTAAACATAGCCCAACTCCTAGCTATGACAACATAAATGCTTTCATCACAGGCCTATTTACCTCAATTTCTATTCTTATACGACATTTTCAGCTCTCATCAAAAAATTAAAAGTCATGCCAAAGACAAGAAAAAAAATTACAGTGTGAAGAGACAAAGTAAGCAACATACCTAGCCTCAGACGTGACACAGATGTGGAATCTTTAGACAGATAATTTTTTAAAATTATGATCAATATTTTAAAGACTATAATGGGATAAGAAGAAAACATACAAGAACTTATGGGTAATGTAAGCAGAGAGATGGAAATCCTAAGAAAGAAGTAAGAGAAAATGCTGGAAATCAATATTGCCATAACAGAAATGGAAAATGCCTTCAGTGGGCTTATCAATGCTCTAGATGCTGATTCTGAGGAAAGAAATCATGAGCTTGAAGACAGATCAAAAGAAAGTTCTCAAACCAAAATTCAGAAATAATGAGGAAAAAAGTAGAACATACAACAACTTTGGGACAATATCAAAAGATGTAACATACACAGAATTGGAATACCAAAATGAAAAGAAAGAACAGACCAGAAGAAATATTTGAAGCAATAATGGTTTATAACCCTCCAAACATCAAACTGCAGATCCAGGAAGGTCAGAGAAGACAAAACAAGATAAATACCCAAACAAAAAACAATCAATAAACTCCACACACACAGAAAACAAAAACACCCAGGCATATCATATCCCAACTTCAGAAAACCAATATGAAAGAGAACATTTTGAAAAGCCCAGGGCCATGACAGGACATTATTCTTATGTACGGATAAACAAAGATAGGAATTACAGTGAATGTCTCATCAGAAATCATGTAATCAAGAAAGGATTACATGAAATATCTAAAATGCTAAGAAGAAAAGAAAAATCCACTAACTTTTCTATATCCAGAGAAATTATTCTTTAAATCTTAAGGGCATAAAAAGACTTTCACAGACAAACAAAAACTGAAGGAATTTATCACCACCTGCCCTTCAAGATATATAAAAGAAAATCCTTGGGCGATGGAAAATATTATATATCAAAACTTGCATTTGCATAAAATGAATAAAGAGACAAGGAAGAGGAACAGAGATGAAAAAATGGAGGTAAATATATTTTTTCTTCTTAATTAATCTAAAAGATACCTTTTTGTTTAAAGCAATATTAGCAACAATGAATAAGTAAAATGAATGACAGCAAGGTGGCAAGAGATGGGAATTACCTGCACTACACCTGAAGTAGTATAATGCTATTTGAATGTGGACTTAGATTTGTTTTAAAATGCATATTGTAAGCTCTAAACATCTATGAAAAATATTTTTGACACTAAAATTGATATGCTAGAAGAGAAGTTAAAGTAGAATCATATACAATGCTTAATTAAAACTAGAGAAGTCAGAAAATGTGGAGGGGGTCATGGAACAAAAGCAACAAATAAAAAACAAATACAAGCATACAAGTAGGTATTAAATACATCAATACTCACTGCAAATGTGAGTAGCCTAGATACACCAGTTGAAAGACAAATTGTCAGAGTGGATTTTTTTTAAAAAAAACCAACTATATGCTGTCTACAAGAAATCTACTTTAAATATAATGACTCAGATAGGTTAAAGTACAGGAATGAAGAAAGCTATATCTTGCTAACATCAATGCAAAAAAAAAAAGCTGGAGTATCTCTATTAATTTTAGGCAAAGCAGACTTCAGTAAAAGGGAGATTATCAGAGTAAAAAGAGGTATGAAAAAGATGTCAGTTCTCCAAGAAAGCATAACAGTTCCAAACATGTATGTACTACCAAAATATGAGGCATCAACTGATGAAATTGATAGGAAAAATAGACAAATGTTGATTTTTTTGTTTTCCACTTGGAGTTTTCCTGTTACAGTTATGAATGCCTTCCAAATTTAAAT
>CAUYQG010196343.1:0-11330 GCA_963574415.1 Tarsius wallacei
TCCTTCTTGCCCTCCACCTTTACCTATGGAGGAGGAACTGGCATCTATGGCTGTGATGCCTCTCTTCTCTTTTACCTTTGGAAAAGGGGCCAGCACCTAAAGCCACAACACCTAACCCCAGTCTCCAGCTTTTTTGCCCCCCTTTCCCCTACTGCTTGATAATCTCCTGACAACAGCCCTACTAGCTACAAGTCACCACCCCCACGTGTACTTGGAAAGCCCATTCAGGTTTCCACATGGCTTAACAGGTCTCTCCTCAGGGGGTGGCTGGGACAAAAAAAATTAACGTTCTTGTTTGTTGTTTTCTTATAATAAATCTCTCTCAAGTTATATCTAAGCTGGGACTACATCAACCTTCTTCCCAAAGGTGAAGAGTCATGTAAATTAATCCTGTTAACTAACTACAAAAAGGTCGATTGTAATTTAAATCTTCTTTTCAAACCAAACTTACAAGTACTCTAGTAAAATTTTACTTCCAACTTTGCCATATGTTAACACATTAGTGCTAAATAATACCACTGTTTGTTATGTCAGGCTCACTAAAGTTATATTTTATAGACAAAGGTTTAATTCACCTGTTGTGCCTAGCTAACACCCTCTTATAAGCAGGTTAAACTTTAAAAAACTAAACACCCTACATTATGTAATAAGGTTTGAAAACTGGCCATTCCCACCTAGTTAAGTTACTTTTACTAAGTTACTTCTCCTGTCAAATAAATAAAATACTGGGTACTCTGTGTGAACACAATAAGGATAAAAACTGATCACTCTCACCTAAATGTCCACACCTTACAACTAAGACTACAATTTAGTAATTCATAAGAGTTTTTAACAACTTTGCCTGTTCATAATTATAAATAAGTAGGGACAGATCTCTACACATCCATGTGGTCTGTTCACTCTAAAGGGCTTTACATCAGACTGTCACAAACAAAAAAAATAGTAAAAAAGTTTCATATATATAACCTATTAAAAAATACACTTTGAAGGGTTTTTTTTCCCAACCAAACATTAAAAAAAAAAAAAAAGTCAACATAGAGGACAACAGAACCAGAGGGCCAAAGAGACACCCCAATTGACAGTCACCCTTAGTGACAGAACTCCAACTGCCCATCAGACACCTGATAAGAACAAACCTGCTAAGGAAATGGTGTCCATTGCTTATGGGTACAGTATATGGTGACACTAAAAACATAGTTGCCCTAAAAAGACCTTAACCTCCTAGAAATTGTCCACTGTACAGGCCAGAAAGCCATTGGAAAACAGGTACATTCTCTTCTGAAGAAAAAAGAAAACACTTGACTCACAAACAGTGGCCACTTATGAAGGCCTAAACATCTGCTAAACTGCCTGACACTTGCTCACCATCACCCCAACAACCCCTAGGTAAATATTAGGGTGCTAAAATTCAAATTGATTTCTTAAATTTAACACAGGTGCCAACCTTTTGGTCCTGGTCATTCATGTTAAAATCATATAGCTCTGATAATGGTCCTGCTTTTATCTCGTCCCTAGCTCAAATGGTTAATAAAACACTAAATATAAACTGGAAGTGACATTGTCCTACCGACCACAAGCTCTGGACAGGTAAAACACATGAACCAAACCTTAAAAACAAATTTAACCAAATTAATAATAGAGACCAGTAAAAAATGAATAAACCTTTTACCCTTGGCCCTCTTCTAAGTCCAATACACTCCTTATTGGAGTTCACCCCATATAAAATCATGTTGAAAAGTTCCCTTCCCTTACTACCCTGGTTAAGAGACCCTATTATTAAAAATATTACAAAATAGTCTCTGTTAAAATATCTCCAGTCTCTCCAACATGTCCAGACTGCCATCCACCGCAACATACGTGCTGTTTTACCAACTCCCTCTTCCTTCTCGGTCTACTCATTGGGCCCTATATATTAAATTGGATAGTCCAGTTCATCAAACAACAAATTGAGCCCATAAAACTCATGTATATGAGGGCCCATTACACCCTCTGCCCATAATAGATGAGTCGATGATTTGACTATTTGACTCATGAACAACTAAAAGGAGGGAATGAAACTGCTGTTACTGACCTAACCAAAGTAACTCCATTTTGTAGTAGTGCTTCCATATTGTCTTCCAGTGCCCCCCCACCACCTCTTCTCCATGTGATTGCCTTAACCTTTCCAGTAGGCCATAAATCATGTCCCGTGATTTATGGCTTTTCCATTCCCTCCCATGGAGGGCTATAACCTTCCTGAAACAGTTCTGTCATGCTATGTAATTTACACTGCTTCCTGCAGTTAATCTAGGTTCCCCCTCAGGTTTAACAACCTGTACCTTTAAAAGTCTTCTTTGTTTCCTACTTAGAACCAAACTCTGTAACCTTATGGTTTTTGCTATATAAACCACTTGCTTGCTTCATTTGGTGTTGAGAGTTCTTTCTGGCATGAGCCTTCTCTCGACCGCCAACATTAAAGGACTCAAATTTTGACTCTCAGTGTGTTGGCGACTCCTTAATTGTGGTGCAGCTATAACATAATATCACTGAAAATGGCAGAGTAGGGAACTCTGAAACTCTGTTCTTCTGCAGAAGCAATGCATAATCTGGCAAAAACTCAAAATCAAAATTTTTTGAAACTCTGGAATCTATTAAAGCAACAATAACAATTAGAGGAATACTTACTGAAGAAAGACATGCTGAATTTTGGTAAGGGTACTGTGGCTTTATTACCTGCTTACCATCCCCCATCACCAGCCCAGCAGCAGCTGTGATGACAGCAACCCACATTCCAGGTGCTGATTGCTGGTGCCACAGGAAGCAATATGGACATTATTCCTAAGGAATCATTGTGTGTTTTGATCTGTCTGAGCTCTCTGAAGGACTGGCTCAAAGACTTGCCTTAGTTTTACCTGACTCAGAGTTTTCCCAAGGCAGAAGCAGCTACTCAGGTGGTGTTTGTTGAAAGCATTTAAAGGCAAATTGACTAGCCTCAGCCTCCCAAGATGGGCTGATCAGTGGGGTAAGCAGTACAAAATCAGAAAAGCCTGGAAAGGAAGAGATTAGGAAAGGAGATACCTGGAGAAATAATGGCTTTAAAAAGTTTCTGCATATACCAAGAAATCTAGAGAGCCACATATGAGGGGGGACCACAAAAAATCCAGAATTTATTTATAAAAATTGTGTATTTATTCTTACATGTTTAGACTTTAGTCACCTCAAAGTTCTCTCCATTTGATGCAACGCAGGTACTGAGATTCTTTTTCCACTGCTCAGAACAGTTTTTGAACTTGTCAATTTGGATGTCTTTTAGTGTCTCTGCCATTTTTTGTTTCACCTCTTCCACATTGGCAAAACGTTTCCTCTGAGAACTTTTACATTCAGGGATACAAATATATATATATATACACACACATATATATGTATATGTGTGTGTGTGTGTGTGTGTGTGTGTGTGTGTGTGTATGTGTGTATATACATATCACTTAGGATGAGATCAAGTGAATAGAGAAGGTGGGGCACAGGGGTCATGCCATTTTTGTCAAAAACTGCTGAATATTCAGCACAGTATGGGAAGATGGGCTCATAAATCACCCATCATGATGCCAATACATTGAATTTCCAAAAAAATTGTTTTCACTGAAGCTGAACACAGCCTCTTGCAGCAACACTAGCTGGTACACTAATGCCAGTGGGTTCCTAGAACACTTACCTAGCAGGGGAAGCCTGTACCACAAGGAGCCTGCCCTCCAAAAAGTTAATTCTGGTTATTTGGGTTCTCCCTCATATATGCACAAGGCAGGACATATGCTCAGAAAAGGCCTGAGAAGACCCTAATCTTTAATATCTAGCTAACTTTTAGGACCAACACAAGGAGGAAGTGAAGGTCAAGGCAGAATTTAAACAGCCTGGCTAAACACTGAAGGAGTGGGTTATGCAGAGCCAACCTGCCAAGACTGGGAGGATATTTTATATTTTTGGCTCTAGGTGTTTAAGGGAATCTCTGTCAAATCACAGCCTGACTACTAAGCTAACAGAACAAAATCTTCCCTGGTTACACATAAGGAGTACAGCCTTTACCTATATGGTTTAGAAAAGCCAGTAAATAACAACAAATTACAACAAACAGCAACAAACCCTGGGAGGGGGGATCTGATTTCCAGAGCTGTCATATTACATTATTCAAAATGTCCAGTTTTCAAAAAAGGTTGTGAGGCATGGAAAGAAACAAGAAATTATAACCCATTCACAGGAAAATAAGAAATGTATAGAAACTGTCTCTGAGGAAACCCAGACCTTGGACTTACTAGGCTGATTTTAAGTAAACTGTTTTAACATATACTCAAAAAGCTACACGGAAACCATGGACAAAGAACAAAAGAAGCCCAGGAGAACTGTGTGTCACCAAATAGAGAATATCAAAAAAGACACAGAAGTTATAAGAAGAAACCTAATAGGAATTCTCAACCTAAAATGTATAATTACTGAAATAAAAGGTAGCTAGAAGTCTTCAACAGCAGAAGAATGAATCAGCAAACTTGAAGGTAAGTCAATTGAGATGATCTACTCTATAAAACTAAAAGAGGAATGTAGAAAAATGAACAAAGATGAATAATTTATGAAGACCCAATATACAGCACAGTGATGACAGTTAACAATACTATACTATATACTTATAATTTGCTAAAAGGATAGATCTTAAATTAAATCTCATTACACACAGAATGGTAATTATGTAGAGGTATTGGATATATTCATTAGTGTGGCTGTGGCGATTATTTCACAACATACACATATATCAAAACATCAAGTTGTACACTTTAAATATACATAATTTTTATATGTCAGTGATATTTCTGTAAAACTGTTTTAACAAAAGCAAAAAGGAACAGAGCCTCAGAGAACTATGGGACACCATTAAACATACCAACAACACATATTGGAAGTCTCAGAAGAAGAAAGAAAGAGACAGAAAAAATATCTGAAGAAATAATTGTTGAAAACCTACCAAGTTTGATGAAATACATAAATCTACATATCCAAGAAGCTAAGTGAACACTAAGAAGGGTAACTGCAAGGAGAGCCACACTGAGATGTCATATAGTCAAATTGTCGAAAATCACAAAGAATCTTGAAAGCAACAAGAGAAAAGAGACTCATCACATACAAGAGATCCTCAACTCGATTACAAGTTGATTCCTCTTCAGACAGCATGGATGCCAGGGAGACAGTAGAATGATAAACTTAAGGTGCTGAAAGAATAATAAATATCTATCAAACAAGAATTCTATACTTGGCAAAACTAAAGGAGAAATAAATACATTCTCAGATAAATATCAGTGAGGGAGTACCTCACTAATAGACCTACCCTGTAAGAAGTGCTAAAAGCTGAAGTGAAAGGATACTAGGCAGCAACTTGAAGCCATACAAACAAATAAATAATGTCAGTAAAGGTAGTTCCATAAGTAAGTATAAATTGCTGTTGTATTTTTGGCTTGTAATTCCTCTTTTTTTCACATATGACTTAAAAGACAAAATGATTTATGTGACATATAATATCTAAAAGACAATAATTACAAACCTATGTTACTTGGCATGCAAGATATAAAGATGTAATTTGTGACAATAACAACTTAAGGGGGATATAGCTGAATAGGGACAGAATTTTTATATATTATTGAAATTAAGTCGGTATTAATTTAAAGTTATAAATTTAGATAAGATTTGTAATTCACAGGGTAACAATGAAGAAAATAACTAGATTGTCAGAAAAAGAAATGAGAAAGAATCAATCAGGTGCAGTGGCTCACACCTGTAACTCCAGCACTTTGGAGACAGGTGAGAAGATTGCCTGAGCCCACAAGTTGGAGACTAACCTGGGCAACATGGTGAGATCTCTTCTCTACAGTAAATAAAAAACTTAACTGGGAGTGGCGGTATGTGCCTGTAGTTCCAGGTACTTGGAAGGCTGAGACTGAAGGATCACCTGAGCCCATCAGGTCGAGGCTGCGGTACCCATGGGTGTGCCACTGCACTTCAGCCTGGATGACAGAGTGAGAGTCCAACTCAAAAAAAAAAAAAAAAAAAAAGAAGCCGGGCTCGGTGGCTCAGCCTGTAATCCCGTGCCTTTGGGAAGCTGAGGTGAGTGGATTGCCTGAGCCCGCGGGTTCGAGACCCACCTGGGCAACTTGGCGAGACCTCATCTCTACAATAAATCAAAAAAAAAATTAGCCGGGTGTGGTAGCGCGCACCTGTAGTTCCAGCTAATTGGAAGGCTGAGGCGGAAGGATCACTGGAGCCCAGCAGGTCGAGGCTGCGGTGGCCGGGAGCGGCCACTGCACTCCAGTCTGGGCGACTGAGTGAGACTCCAACTCAAAAAAAAAAGAAAGAAAGAAATGAGAAGGAATCAAAATGATATTCTTGAAAAAATCAATTAAACACACAAAAGGCAGGACTAGAGGTATTGAAAAATGAAGAATATGTCAGCCACATAGAAAACAAATATGAACATGACAGAAGTAAGTCCTTCCTTATTAGCAATTACTTCAAATGTAAATTAAGGTTTTTAATTAAAAGGAAGATGTCAGCAGAAAAGGTTAAAAAAATATGATCCAACTATGTACTATCTATAAGATACTCACTTTAGATTCAAAGCCACAAACATGTTGAAAATGAATGGATAGGAAAAGATATTCCCTGCAAAGTGTAAACAAAACGGAGCTGAGGTGACTACACTAATATTGGACAAAATAGATTTAAGGGAGACATTGTGACAAGAGACAAAGAATAACATTATAAGTTGATGAAAGGTTTAATCTATCAAGAAGATATAACAATTATAAACTTATACACACCTAACAGTAGAGCCCCATAGTGTCTGCAGCAAAAACAGACAGAACTAGAGGGAGAAATAGGCAGTTTTACAATAATAGTTGAAGACTTTGATATCCCACTTTCAATAATGGATTGTTGAGAAATAGAAAGAGTTATTATTTATAGCTCCATAATCTAAAAATGGATTGAGCTATAGAGCAACTAAACAGAAGATTGATAAGGAAATAGAGAACTTCAGCATCACCTAAACCAACTAGACCTGACAGGCATACCTAGAACATGCCACCCAACAACAGAATACACATGCTTCTCAGGTGCACACAGAATACTCTCCAAGATGTATTAGGCCACAAAATAATTCACAGTAAATATAGAAAATGCTTAAATTATTCAAAGCACGTTCTCTGGCCACAGTGAAATGAAAGCAGAAGACAACTACAGAAGGAAAACTGGAAATTTCACTAATATGTGGAAATTGAATAAACAAATTCATAAACAATGGATAATAAACCAATAACGGATAATATAAGAAACGAAAACCATAAAAACAGGTAATTTGTACAACCATAAATAACCCTATAAACAGCAAAGAGCCTGTTTTACTAAAATAAGGAAAAGGGATCTAAAATTTGAGCTTGCATTAGAAGTGGACAATTATTTTATACCCTTGCCTTCTAGTTGATTCCACTTAAAAATCATAAAGATCAGCATTAATTTAGATTAAAAGCAAACCAATGCTTCTTCAATAAAAAATCAATATCCAGGCACAGTGGCTTAAGCCTGTAATCTCAGCACTCTGTGAGGTGGAGGTGAGAGGATTGCTTGAGCCCAGGGGTTCAATACCAGTCTGGGCAAATTGGCGAGACCCTGTCTCTACAATAAATCAAAAAATTTGCCGGGTATGGTAGCACCTGCCTGTAGTTCCAGCTACAGGGAAGGCTGAGGCGGAAGGATTGCCTGAGCCCAGCAGGTTGAGGCTATGGTGGCCGTGAGCGTGCCACTGCACTCCAGCCTGGGCAACAGAGTAAGACTCCAACTCAAAAAAAAAACAAAAAAAAAACTAAACTAAACTAAAAAACAAACAAAAAATAAATGCTTTGAGATAAATGGAAAACACGACATACCAAAAACTTATTAGATGCCACAAAAATAATGCTCAGAAGAAAATTTATAGCTGTAAATGCCTGCATTAAAAATAAAAAAAAAAAGATTTAAGCAGGGCATGGTGGTATGCCTATAGTCCAAGCACTTGGGAGACTGAGGCAGGATTGTCTGATCCCATGAGGTTGAGACTGTAGTCAACTGTGATCATATTCTGCACTCCAGTCTGGGTGGCACACAAGAAAGAAGGGAAAGAAAGGAAGGAGGAAGGGAGGAAGAGAGGGAGGAAAGACGGGGAAAGAAAGGAAGAAAAGAAAGGGAAATAAGAAAGAAGGAAGAGAAGGAAGGAAGGAGGGAGGGAGGGAGGGAGGGAAGGAAGGAAGAAAGGAAGGAAGGAAGGAAGGAAGGAAGAAAGGAAGGAAGAGAAAGGAAAATAAAAGAAAAGGAAAAAGAAAAAGCAAGCAAGCAATAGTCATCCAAAAAGGAGGTTGTTCTAACACTTTATAGCTATGGCCTGCCCACAGGAGAAATGTTACCCACCTCCTGCTAAATTTGCAGCTGGCTGTATCTGTGTCTCTTATCCCAGCTTGACAAATGTTCAGACCTATTTATATCTTCTTGGCCAGAGTTAATTTTTACTTTTTCAGAAACTATACAACTATAAAAAATTGTTAGCACCAAAAAGCAGTTTTCAGGAAGAAACCAGATGAAAACATACAGTTAAAACTTGATAGTTTTTCTGTATATCTGCAACGACCTATTAGAAAAGATCATTGAGGGCGATGCTGTTTAAAATTTTAAAAACTATTAAAACCATAAAAATTAACTGAACAAAAAATATAAGATTTATATTAAAATTTTAACTGAGAATAAAAAAGAAGTCAAGAGCAAATGGAAAGACTATTAAGGAATTTGATGAAAAATATATTATCCCTCAAATATATATCTAAATTCCATGATATACCCAATTATATTCAAAGAAGAATTTTAAGAGATTTACAGACTGATTCTAGTTTGTGGGGAAAAGAAAATCTTCTGTGAATAGCAAAGTTTTTTTTAGCTGGGTGCAGTGGCTCACACCTGTAATCCCAGCACTTTGGGAGCTGGATGTGAGAGGATTGCCTGAGCCCGGGGGTTCAAGACCAGCCTCAGCAACTTGGCGAGACCTCATCTCTACAGTAAATAAATAAGCAAGCTGAGTGGTGGTGTGAGCCTGTAGTTCCAGCTACTCAGAAGGCTGAGGCAAGAGGATCACCTGAGCCCAGTTGGTCGAGGCTGCAGTGGTCATGATGTGCCACTGCACTCTAGCCTGGGCAACACAGTGAGAGTCCAACTTAAAAAAAAAAAATTTTTTTTGAAACAGGACAATAGGAGTGATGACCTTAAATATATTTACAGAACATTTTATAGTAATCAAGCCAGATCTTTGTAAATAGAGAAATTCAGCATATGGCTAAAGGCGGCCTTTCAACCAGTGTGGAAAAGATGAGTGATCCCCAAACTCTATAAGCACAAGGGGTGGCTGCCCACTTGGGAAAAAATAAACATCAGTCTCTATGCCATCTGGAAAAATAAGTTCCAAATAAACTAAAAAGCTAAATAAAGCAAACAAGTATTGATATATTAATAGAAAATATAAGGAGAAAATGTTTAAATTTTGAAGTACTTAAGACCCTCAGCAAGTCAGAGATCTCAGAAATCCCAAAAGAAAATACTAATAGATTTGACAAAATAAGCATATAACTCATTTAGAAGACAATAGGCAATCTGAACAAAGAAAGGGCAAGTATGACAAAATACCTGTAAATTTTATAATAAAGGATCATTATTTAGGATATGTAAGGAAACCTGACATAACTAATGGAAAATGAATTATTCAAAAGAAAAATGGAGGCCGGGCATAGTGGTTCACACCTGTAATCCCAATACTTTAGGAGGCTGAGGCAGGAGAACTACTTGGGCTCAGGAGTTTGAGACTAGCCTGGACTACATAGCAAAACCCCATCTCTACAAAAAAAGAAAAAATCAAAAAAATTAGCAGACATGGTGGTATGCACCTGTAGTGCCAGCTTCTTGAGAGGGGAGGCTGAGGTAGAAAGATCATCAGAGCCCAGGAGTCATGATCGTGCCACTGCACTCCAGATTGAGTGACAGAATGAGACAATGGCTAAAAAAAAAAAAAAAAAAAAATTGGCAAATGGGTAATTTATAAAAGTACTTGTATATTTTAGCTAGGAAGAGATTCTACTCATTAGAAATCAAGAACTGGCAGAAAGGAAGGAAGGAAGGGAGAAAAAACAAGATTTCCTAAATTGGGGAGGTGTGGAAAGAGGTTTTACCATATCCTCTTGTGGGATTGTCAGCTCTTTGGAAGAAAAAAAATTTTTTTTTGAGTTGGAAGCTCACTCTGTTGCCCAGACTGGAGGGCAGTGGCACACTCATGGTCACCACAGTCTCAATGTGCTGGGCTCAGGCGATCCTTCCACCTCAGCCTTCCAAGTAGCCGGAACTATAGGCGCAGGCTACCATACCCAGCTAATTTTTGGTTTATTGTAGAGATGAGGTCTCGCCAAGTTGCCTGGGCTGGTCTCGAAACCATGGGCTCAGGCAGTCCACTTGCCTTGGACTCCCAAAGTGCTGAGATTACAGGTTGAGCCACCGAGCCCGGCCAGGAACTGCTTTTTACTGGCAATTCAGATAAGAAACTTAGCCATTCAGATGCTTTCCCAAGGAATGTCCAAATATGTTGCTTTCCAGAAGCAGAAGCGGATATGTTGAGGGAATGCTGGGAACATATTGTGCAGGTGAAATCTATATTCCAGGTTGTGCCCAGGACTCGGTTCGCCCAGTTCATGTCTCCTTCAGCTGCTGGACCATCAGCTGCGGCAAAGGGGAGGCAAAAGGAAGGAGCCTCCTGGGTCACTATTCTCCCCACTGCAGAAGGGGCTCACCAGGCTCTGCTGGCCCAGGGCCCCTCTCCTCCTATGGAGCTCAGCACCCAGCAGTCAGCGGTGTCTATGTGTGCATCTCACCAGGCAAATGCACTTCATTTTCTGGTCACAGAGGGACCCAAGATATATGCGACCTTGTGGCTCTCTTTTTGGGGGGTCTACAAAGAAAAGGAGGTCAGAGCACAGAATGGGTCACATCACCCACCTGTCCTGCATTCCCACAAGACCACACCCCTAGAAAACCACACAGAGGGGGAAAGGGAACACTTCTACACTGTTGGTGGGAGTGTAAACTAGTACAACCTCTGTGGAAAACAGTTTGGTGACTCCTAAAAGATCTAAAAATTGACCTTCCATATGACCCCACAATCCCCCTACTGGGAATATACCCAGAGGAACTCAAATCACTATGAAAAATATACCTGCTCTCAAATGTTTATTGCAGCATTATTCACAATAGTAAAA
>CAUYQG010196345.1:0-31771 GCA_963574415.1 Tarsius wallacei
TTGAGCAGCCGGGCTCAGTGGCTCAGCCTGTAATCCCACGCCTTTGGGAGGCTGAGGTGAGTGGATTGCCTGAGCCCGCGGGGTTCGAGACCCGCCTGGGCAAGTGAGACCTCATCTCTACAATAAATCAAAAAATTAGCCGGGCGTGGTAGCGCGCGCCTATAGTTCCAGCTACTTGGAAGGCTGAGCGGCCACTGCACTCCAGTCTGGGTGACAGAGTGAGACTCCAACTCAAAAAAAAAAAAAGAAAGGTTTTGAGCATGTGAAAGATCTGCCGTGTTTTTAAGATTATGACAGTTTTGGGAAGAGTAGACCATAAGGAGGAAAGGACATGAGAAGGAGAAGATGGAAGATTTTTACAGTAGTCCTTGGTGGCTTGGCTCAGTATGGTAGCAATAATGAGAAGTAGAAAGAATATGAATGTTTTTGAAGGTAGAGCTGACATGTTTTATTAGTGTGCTAGATGTGGGATATAAGAGAGAGGCTGAGTTTTTTGTCCTGAGCAGCTGCAAGAATGATTTTCAAATACTGAGATATGGGGAAGACTAAGTAAGGACAGACTTTTTTGGAGGAGTTAGATAGGGAGATAAGGAGGAAATAGCAAGATAAATTTTGTTCGTATTGATTTGAGAAGCATATTAGACATCAAGGAGTAATGTCAAGTAGACAGTTGGATAGATAGTATTTAAAACCATGAAACTAAATAATGTTACCTAGGGAGTGATTTTTAGATAGAGAAAAGATTTCTGGGAACTGAACTCTGGTGAACTTTCTTCCTGTCCTGTTATATTTATATATTGCTTTGAACTCTGTAAAGAAGCTTTAAAAATGAGATGCTTTCTGTGTGCCAGTAACTGTGCTAGGTACTTCCCTATATGTTACCTAATTTGAATTTTATAGATAATTGGTTGTATTTAAATGGAAATAATGATGTTTCCTGCAGAGATACAGCTTTAGAGAAAACATTCCTTTGCAGTTATACATGGTTTTAAATTGATATAGGTATATATACATATTTTATAAAATATATTTTTATGTTAATGAGGTGAAGGTTACAGTTGATATCATATAGAAGAGAAAATACTGGATCAGGAAGCTGGCAATGTCACTAACTAGCTATGGGAGAAGTGGCTTAGATTTTTCTTGGGTCCCATTTCCCATCTGTAGAAAAGTAACAGGACTGAGGTTGAGGAGAGACTCAATCAAGGAGTTCTCATCCAGTAAGATCAGTTATTCTGTTTTATGCTGCTGTATCTTCACTGTCCAATGTAGTAGCCACTAGTCACATGTGGCTGTTTAGATTTAAATTAATTAAAAATTAAACAAAATTAAACATTTAGTTCTTCAGTCACACTACCCATATTTCAGGTGCTCAGTAACCACAGGT
The DNA here is from genome assembly GCA_963574415.1 of Tarsius wallacei. NCBI lineage: Eukaryota > Metazoa > Chordata > Mammalia > Primates > Tarsiidae > Tarsius > Tarsius wallacei. Next base: position 1,388 of record CAUYQG010196345.1, read on the forward strand.
GGCTGTGTTGGACAGTACTGCTTAAGAACATTTCATTATTGCAGAAAGTTTTATTGGGCAGCACTGGTTTATACAACCATTTCTACAACATAACCTTATTTGAAATGTCTGGTTTGATTTAATAGGTTCTAGAGAGTTTAATTTATTTTACCAACTTGTCAAACAACTAGAAATAGCAAAAATGAAAAATAATCTACTTTTTCTAGGATAAAGTGTAGTATATCTCATTTTCATAGTATCATGTGTTTAAATACTTTAGGCTAATTATGAAAAGAGCTTTCATATCACAATTAGTAGAATTTTATTAGAGAACCCATTGATAGAACCTTCATGTTCAGTTTCTATATTATCACACTTTTGAAGTTCAAACTAATATAAACAATGTTTTTAAAAATGAGATGAGATTGTGGTGTTATGATAGGAGATAATAAGCTGTTAGTTTTAACATTATTTAGGTATCATTAAATTTAAGTTAGAGCAGTTTCAGAACACAGAATTTATGGTTGTATAAATTATTTTTCCTCCTTTTTTCTAAATAGAAAAAGGGAATACATCGTTGTACAAAATGTAGACTACAGTTTTTGACATGCAAGGAGAAAATGGATCACAAGACTCAGCATCATCGAACATTTATAAAACCCAAACAACTAGAAGGATTGCCTCCTGGAACAAAAGTGAGTTAAAATATGTTGTATTTTTTAATACTTTGTATGATAATAGAAATATATTTTAAAAAATGACTTCTGACTTTTAATACTTTAATTTTAGGTTTTATTATTATGCTTAGAAGGAAAAAATTCTAACCATTGTTTTGGATTCAGTGAAGCTTGTTATGTTAGAGTGGTATTCCTTTTTAAGAAGTGTGACTTGATTATACTTGGGTCAATGGGTTTCGATATTATATAGGCAATTTTTGAGCTATTCCAGTTGGCAATGTGTATATTGATTTTTAGCTACTAAATTATAAGATGCTTGAGATCAGGAATCATGTTTTATTTATCTTTGTGTCCCCAGCATCTGGTGTAGCTCCTTGAATGCCATAGGTTCTCAGATGTTTGTTGAAGTTGTTATTACTGAGACTACTCTCAGAGAAGCAAGTTCTGCTGCTGGATAGCATTGTGTTTTAAGTGAGCAAACACATGTCTGACTGCATAGTGATGACTGTAATTTACTTTTCCCTTTTTGCCTTATGTACATCTGTTTTCTCTGACTTCTTTATATACAGTTAGCTCTTGAATATTTGCTCCAGTGGAGGGAAACAGAGGCATGGATAATCCAAAGTGAAATAATCCCCAAAACACTTATTTTTGGCTTTGGGTACTTACCTTTGAATGTGGGTATGTCTGTTATTTGAATTAACTAAAACAATATAAAGCCATGCTCTGAAGACCTAGAGCAAGAGAAGCTATCCAGCATCCTTCCCTGCAATCCATTCATTTCATGCTGGGACTAGACATGCAGAACACTAATGTAAGCAGTGCAGTCCTCTCTCATTTCTCCCCTTATTAATAATAATATTAATGATAATAATACTAAATGTTTTTTATAGCACCTTAGAATTAGGCTTTCAGTGTACTTTTTCATATATTATTTAATTAATACAATAATCCAGTGAGGTTAGCAAGGAAGATATTGCCTGGTATTATAGGTGTGAAGAGGCTTATAGAGGATAAGTTACTTATTCAAGGTCACATGGCTAGGAAGGTCTTTTGATTCCTGGTCCAGTGCTTTTACTTGATACCCAAGCACATGTATGTTACAGGATTTCCTTCTAGGCTGTTCCTCAAATTCATGGGAAGATTAGATTTGAATTATTAATGAGAATGTTGGTAGGCAATTGTGTTTTCCATTGTCAACCAACAGCTATAATTGAACATTTTCTCATTTCGAATGCTAAATGATAAAATTTGTTAGTTCCAGTTAAGAAAATTCTTAATATTTTAAGTTCTCCATGCTGTTTAATGATTTAATGTAACTCCTCCCAGAACATTTATAAGCATAAATCCTGGACAATGAGCCCCTGGAAAGAGGCAATCACATTTATTGTAGATCTATTGTTTTATAGTTGTCACAGGGTAATGTGGGCCTTTCTAGAGTTATTTTTCAGACCTTGAGATTTAAATTTTGAGCTCTATGTTTGTAAATTTTTTAAAAGTTATGTCAGAGCATAAAAATAGCTATGAGATGTGCTCTTTTGATAGTCATATAATTTGCATTAACTCCTAATTATCTATTAATAACTGTGTTAACATAACTGATATCAATACAAAAATGTAATAGTACAAGTGAATAAATATCAAGTTTAATATCATTTAATTGGCTTGAAACATTTGGAATAAATGGAAGACTTACCTGATTATAATTTATATGTGCTCTTTTCATAATACTTGATGTTTAACTATTTTGTTACACAGTGATATTTTAATATTAATATAATGATTAATTTTTTTAAAGTAAGTACTTTTTTCATTTTTGTAGGTTACTATTCGAGCTTCAGTTGGACCTCTTCAATCAGGATCTTCACCTACACCTTCCATTAGTGCAAGTGCATCTACCCTTCAGCTCTCACCTCCAAGGACTAAAACTATAGCTGCTAAAAATTCCACAAAATCTAATATAAATAAACCTAATACAACCAAATCCAATGCAAGTAAACCTAATGCAAATAAGCCTAACGGAAGTAAATCTAAATACAAATCAAAAATCTCTAATATGCAAAAGAAGCAAAGCACATTGGCTAGTAGCAATAAAAAAAGTAAAGTCAATACAGCATTGAGGAATTTAAGGTAATCTTTTATTCCTGATATACAATACTAATTTAAACTGAAGTATAAAAACTTTATACTTTAGTTAACAGAACATAATAAGGCTCTCCCATGTTATTTTTGTTTTAAAACCTATTTTTTTTATGTCTCCATAAGGTATCGTCGGGGTGTTCACAGGTGCATTGAGTGTTGTTCCGAAATAAAAGATTTTGCAAACCACTTTCCTACATACGTCCACTGTAGTTTTTGCAGATACAACACTAGTTGTAGTAAAGCCTATGTAAATCATATGATGAGGTAAGATGAGTAAACATGTAAATTACTAATTAAAATTATAGTTCAGTAAGTTTTTGTTTTAAAAAAGAGTTACCCTATTAGAAGCCAGTTTTTCTTTTCAAGGAGTTAAAAAATGTCTAACAGTAAGGAATTTCTAGGATATTGCCTGGTCCTATTTTCCACTCAAGAAATTACTGGACTAAAATAGTAAAAACAGCTAAATTAATGAAATAGGATAAGTTTGCTAGGGAAATAGTTTTTCTCCGGGACTTTTTTTCCTTATAGATGTTTCAAAAATGGAATTTTTCAAACATAATTTTAAATGTTTTAAATATATTTACTAAATAAATACGTGTAATCTCATGACTCTTTAAAGCAGTCACTTTGAGAGACTTCAGAATTTTCAATGATGTTAGGAACTTTATTGGGTCTATTTCTCTTTCTGTCTTTCTTTGTATTTCATCTGTCTGTTTATCCATCCATCTGTCAGACCATCTATACTAGCATTCACTCAGTGAAAATGAGATACTATTCCAATAATGATGCCACTTTTGGAATTCTTTTTCACTGATTCATTCAACTTGGATTATTGGAGTGCTTACCATTAAAACCTTCAGAGCCCGCGTTTCTTTCATTTGGATCTCATGAGTGGGGGAATATTTTATTCTTTCAGAATGGATTTTTAAAAACCAAGCAAAAGTTAATTAGATGTAAACCTCATAGCTTGCTTATTCAAAGTGAGGTTGTTCCGTTTTTTGAAAAAATAGAATTCATGTACAAATATAAGTGAATTTCTTGCAGATCATGATATAACTTCTATACTACTTTCTGGTCATTATCAGCTACTGCTTTCAAGGATTTTCCTACCTTTCTTGGTTGCTTTAGTACTTTTCTCACAGTTTTTTCTCCCTGACCTCATGGTACCATGATTTCTTTAGTACATTTCACATTAGCTTTTCAGTTGAACCCTTTTTTTTTTTTTTAAACCACAGTACCATTTAAATCTAATCCTATACATGAATTATTCCTTTTGAATTCCCGTTAGCCCATGATGTTCAGGGTTTTGCTCCTTTAGTCTAGCAGCATCATCCAACTTTGTAGTCAACCTCACTCTCTGGGTTATGTTTTTTTAATTGCGACTTTGTTTTTGTCCTAGAATCCTTTACACCTTTAGGCATGCTTACCTGGCATAAAGGCCAAGGTAGGGTTTGAAACTCTTCCCCTTTTGAACTTTCTCTGTCCTTACTTTGAGATTACCAAACAGTGCTTGATTCAATCAACTCTGACTTTACACTCTATAAATTTGATTGGGTCCTATCCTTTTCTCTTTCACTGACCTCTTTATTTTTGACTATAATGTGTTTAATCTTTTTTCTGTACCCTAAAGATTTTATTTGAGTTTATCAGTTGTTAACCTGGTCTACTAATTACTCAATTGGAGGTTATCCTTTTTATTTTTCCTAAAATTAACTCTTTTCAACCTCAAATATTTTTCCTGTTACCTTCATCCAGACATTAATTCCAGAAATCAAACATGCCCTACTTCTCCAAAGTCAACCTTATCTCTCATCTCCTCCAATTCACCATAACCTCATTCAGTTAACTTGCATCTTCATCTCTATCTGGTTCCTTCTGTTTACAAACATTTTCAGGTTTTGGGGTTTTTTTGGTTTGTTTTGGAGGAGAGAGGAAGATTTGTCCTTACTATTTCCCTTATTTCTTCTCCTCCTTTTATTATTAGCGTTTGTAAAAAGTGTTTGTCACTAGTTTTATTTGATTCATTTCTTTACCCTTTAATTTGAGTATCATCCCCACCTACCAACTAATACTGCCCCTTTAAAGATGATCTGTTATGTGCTTATTGTTAGATGTATTCACTTTTTTCATTCTTCTCTATTCTTTCTTAGAGTATTTGACATTGTTGTCACTTTTTAAAATTTTGTAATTTTCCCAGCAGCCATGTGAAGTAGATTTATGGATAGAGAATAATTGTACATATTTATGGGGTACATGTGATATTTTGATACAAGCATGCAATGTGTAATGACCAAATCTGGGCAATGGGCCAGGCAGTGGCTCAGACCGTAATCCTAGCACTTTGGGAGGCTAAGACAAGAGGATTACCTGAGCCCAGGGCTTCGAGATCAGCCTGAGCAAATTGGTGAGACCTCGTCTCTACAATAAATCACAAAAAGCTGGGTGCAGTGGCATGCACCTGTAGTTCCAGCTACTTGGAAAGACTGAGGTGGAAGGATCGCCTAAGCCTAGCAGGTCAAGGCTGCGGTGGCCGTGGGTGTGCCACTGCACTCTAGCCTGGGCGACAAGAGTAAGACTCCAACTCAAAAAAAAAAAAAATCTGGGTAATGGGGGTATCTGTCACCTCCATTTACATTTCTTTGTGTTGGGAACATTCCAAATCTACCCTTCTAGTTATTTTAAAATATACAAGAAATTACTGTTAACTATAGTTGCCCTATTATGCTACTGAACACTGGATGTTATACCTTTTGAAACTGTTCTCCTCAGCCTCTGTTAATCTGTTATCACCATTTTTCTTCTTTTTTGGCTACTTCTCTATTTTATTGCCTTTTCTTTATTTATTCCTGCTTGCCTGTTTCTGTTCTTGGTTACTTAACCACTCTCACTTTTAGCTTTCAAATTTAAATCTCCCAATTCCAACCCATAGTTTTCCTGAGATGCAACTATGGCATCTAAAAAGAACAAAAGTCAAACATTGTTATCTGTCCAGTATTCACACCCTAAAACTCTTTAAGCTCCATCTCTTTCAGGCCACCATTTGTGAGGATGTGAGAATTCTAGCATCATCTGGAAATACGTCACTGTCTCAAGTTTCTGAAGCTTTTGACGTTATCTTGATCTACTCTGCATCATGGTTTCCTGAGACTCCATCTGCCTCCAACTAAGTGTTCTATAACCATATCCTGTTTGCTCCATCCCAGGTCCCTAGCATCCTTTCCCCTAGTGCTGGGTGGAATGCTAATCTCATATTTTTTGCCAAACACATGGCTACCCAAAGAAAGCTTTAATTCTGCCCTTGAGTTATAGAAAATCAAACACAAAATATGTGTTTCTTTTTTTTTTTTTTTTTTTGAGTTGGAGTCTCACTCTGTCCCCCAAGGCTGGAATGCAGTGGCAACCCCACTGTCAACCTGCTGAGCTCAGACGATCCTTCTGCCTCAGCCTTCCAAGTAGCTGGAACTACAGGCGTGGGCTACCATACCTGGCTAATTTTTAAAAAATTTTTATTGTAGAGATGAGGTCTCGTCAAGTTGCCCAGGCTGTTCTTGAACCCACAGCTCAGGCAATCCCCTCACCGCAGCCTCCCAGAGTGCTGGGATTGCAGGCTTGAGCCACAGCGCTGGGCCAATATGTATTTCTTAAGCCAAGGGTCATTCTGTCCTTCACTCTACTATTTATCATAGGTTTCTTACTTATCCTGTAAAACCTCCAAATTCATTCTATTTCAAAACATTCCGGATTGGCCCCAAACTCCCTTCTTACCCTTTTCCCAGTTCTTAGTGAGTCTCAACCCCATACTTCATTGTCATCACATACAGCTCTTACTCACTGTTAACCTCATATGGAACTGAAAACTGCCATTGCTACTCTTATTAGGGTTTGGTAGGTCCTTTTTCCTTTGCTTTTCTCACTGCCTTAGGTGCCTCCTACTGAAAGATGCAATCTTACTTCTACCCAGTGTGGATTTTTGTTATAGGATTGAGGTCTGTGTGTACAGAAGCTTCATTTTTTTCTAAAGGATGAGTACCTTTAATTCCTATCCCATAACAATTCTGTGGTCTGTCAATTGATCTTTTTCCCTCTGATCTTGTACTTACCCCCAATCCATTCTACAGAGACTCCCTTTCCATTTTCTATAAGTGACATTGTACCCATAAATTGCTTAATCTTCCCTGAAGTACAGTTTCTGCCATATTCATTTTTTATAGTGACATTTTCTGATCTTGTTCATTCCCAGAGTACTTTGTCCTTTCCTCTCAGTTTACGCTCTTCTTTTTTTTTTATTTTTCACATTTTATTTATTTATTTTTTTAGATCATCTGGAAAAAATGCAAGCAAATTGCTGTATAATATTGCTGTTACTCCTCAATAATATATATAAGAAGGCTTTTTCTTTACATATAATAGAATTAAGTTAATATACATAGCTAATATCTCTTTTTTGTAGCAGAGTTAATTTCAACCAGGTTTATTTAAACAAAGATTCATTATGTACCTACTAGAATGGTATAGTTTGCTAAGAAGTATGGCAAGCTGATTGTGAATAATCTGGCAAATCTGCCTTTGAATCCAAACCTCACCCTTTATTACCTGTGTGACTTTGAGCAAGCTACTTGACCTGACTCCGAATTTGCTTTTGAAAAGAACATTATTGTGATTATTAGAGAAAATGTACTTAAAATGTTTAATAAAATGATTAGCACTTAGGAGATACTCATCTAATGATAGCTACTATTTTCTAGGTTGCCATTATTAGTATTTGGTGTAAAGTCCTTTGACTTTAGTTTTCACAATTTAGTGGGGAGATAGATTTACCTAGCTTAATGTAATAAACAAATGACTATGAAAGCACAGAGGAGGTAAGGATGAATTCTTTAAACAAGAAATGAAGGAAGATTTTCTATAAATGACATTTCATTTAGGCTTTGAAAGATGATTTTTAAAAAATTCCCAAGCAAAAAGAAAGCTGGTATAAAAATTTGTTCATATGCAGTAGACAAGACAGAGTACTTACTGAATTTTTACAAGATCTGCCTGAGTTCATTGTGCATTTTATAGAGATGCCCTATTAGTCATTAAAAGAACAGATGGACTATTATGATAACATCATAACTGGTCTTCTGCCTATAGTTTCCCCCTTTTTTTCCCCAATTCTTTTCTTCCGCTGCTGCTAGAGGAGGCACATCTTGTCAGGTCATATTTTTTGGCCTAAAATTGTTTGACTTAATAACATTGTTAGGATGAAAATTTTTTGGAGAGTATAAAACCTTATCAAATTTCTAACTACTTTTTCAGTTCCTTCAATTCTTATTTTCTTGAAAATCCTTCCATATCTTTTCAGTTATTCTTTGCTTTGCCTGGGAGTGAAGCAGTAAGAACATTCTTAACTGAAAAATTAATTATCAACTGGGTCATCTATCTGCTGCTTTTCTTCATGTAACCACAGAACTCTGTATGCGTCACTGTTAATTTTTATCTTGTGTTAATTATTTATTAATATTCATTTAGCAAATATTTATTGGACACTTATCCTGTACCAGCCCTTGTTTGTTCTGTTCTCCTCCCCTTTCCCTGTGCCCTACCCTCCAACCATGAACTCTTCTTTTTGCTATTGTGTCATCAACTTCTAGTATAGTATCTTAAATAGTAGGCAAGCTATCAATTTGTTGGGATATTAAGGAAATCATTCCTTTTGTACTTCTAGAAAGTAGTTATACAGAATTAAGTTAAGAAAATATGATTAAAGGGGATTTTTGTCATCAGTTTGAGGTATAATTTATATACAATAAAATTCACCAATTTTTAGAAAATAGCTTAGTGAGTTTTGATAATTATATGCTGTCAGGTAACTACAAGGGTAGACCCCAAACCAGAATTTATTTATTAAAAATTATGTATTTATTCTTACATGTTTAAACTTCAGTCGCCTTCAAAGTACTCTGATGCAATACACCTATTGAGACACTTTTTCCACTACTTAAAACAGTTTTTGAACTCCTCAATTTTGATGCCTTTTAGTGCTTCTGCCGTTTTTTGCTTTGCCTCTTCCATATCAGTAAAATGTTTCCCTTTGAGGACTTTTCATCCAGGGAAACAAACAAACAAAAAAGTCGCTCAGAGCAAGATCAGGTGAATAGAGAGGGTGGGGCATGAGGTTCATGCCATTTTTGGTCAAAAACTATTGAATATTCAGCATAGTATGGGCAGGTGTATTGTCATGGTGGAAGAACCAGTCATCTATTTGCCACAACTTGGGACATTTCTTCCACAAATCGTGGAACAACTTTCTCAAAACTTCCAGATGAAACTGACCATTTGATCCAAAGGAACAAATTCCAAATGTACTGTAAACAGCCCTCCCTCCAAAAGATAATTCCATTTTTTGAAGGGGTCTCTCCTTGACTTTTTTTTTACACTTAGCTCTTAACATTATATTTTTACTATATTGTAATGACAAAACTCTTTTTTTCTTAGAATTATTTCTGTATTGCTATTAAATTTATGAAGATCGAATAGGAAGAAGGGTAGTTTTTTCCTTTTATTATGAGCTGTGGATTCACATTTTCCTTCCTATAATACACAAAACTATAAGAATTTATGTATTAAATACAGATAAAGGAGGTGATATAAGTCCTCTTTATAGTTAGGGAACTCTCTATTAACTGGATTCAGATAACTAAAAATTTTAAATTGCTAGCATTATAATATGGTACAAGCTGTAGATGGATATGAAAGTCATCAAATAGATCCTATAATGGAATTTTTTTCTCTTCTCTTACTAATAGATAAATAAATAAAAAACATTCTGCTTGTTTGAAGAGAAAGAAGAAAGAGTCTTTAAATGTCATTAACAAGTATTACTTATTTGGATTCATACATTTTAGGAATCAGGCAAAATCTTGGACTCATTCCTGTGAAGGAACATAGTTGTGTATACAAATTTTTGAATATAATTTTATCCAGCCTCCTGGTGTTTGCTTCTTACAAAACTATTTTTGTGATATTGTCTTAAATTTGTAAACTCTGATAGTAGTTACTTCCAGATTGAAGAAATGACTATTAGAAATTTTCTGAGGCTATTTTGAGGATTGATGCCTAGCCAGAATATTTCTTTTCCTATACATACATGCTGTGCTATTGACAATTACTCTGTTTCTGAGAGTACCTATTGACCTGGTGTGTTGGCTACTGCCTCTCAAACTTTAGCTTGAGTGAGAATCACTGAAAATGCTTGTTAAAGCAGATTCCTGGACTCTGCTGCTCAGTTTATAAGGGTCCAAGAACTTTGCTCTTTTTGGTGGGGGGAGGGGGCGGGTTTTGAGTCAGAGTGTCACTCTGTCGCCCAGACTAGAGTGCAGTGGCATGCTCATGGCCACCACAGCCTCAACCTGCTGGGCTCAGACAGTCCTTCCACCTCAGCTGGAACTACAGGTGTGTACCATCATGCCTGGCTAATTTCTTGGTTTATTGTAGAGATGAGGTCTCGCCAAGTTTCCCAGGCTAGTCTCAAGCCCCTGGTCTTAAGCAATCCTCTCACCTAGCCTCCCAAAGTGCTGGGATTACAGGTGTGAGCCACTGTGCTCAGCCACATTTTAAAATATAGTCCCTGGCCCCACTTCTTATCTGCTAGGATATATGTTCTAAGACCCTTAGTGAATGCCTGAAAGAATGCCTGAAGCTGTGGATATTTTTGAGCTCTGTATATACCACAGTATGTTTTATGTATATACCTGTGATAAAGTTTATAAATTAGGCACCGAAAGAGATGAAAAATGATTATTAAAAATAGAACAATTATAGGTATATTATATTAAAAGTCATATGAATGTGGTCTCTCTCAAAGTATCTTATTGTACTATACCTTGGATAACTGAAACCACACAAAGTCTAATCCTGGCTTTCTAGCACAAGAAAGTTTTACTTATTAAAATTAAAAGGCTATGTAATGCTATTGTCATTGGTAATGGTTTTCTTTTCAGTGCTCAGGGGAAGCATTTTAATGCATAAGTACAGCATTTATTTATCTATGAATGACAGTGTCTTGCTCTGTCACCCAGGCTGGAGTGCAGTGGTGGGAACCTCAACAATCCTTCCGCCTTAGCCTCCTGAGCAGTTGGCACTACAGGTGTGCCAGGCTAATTTTTAAAAATTTTTTGGAAATGAGAGTCTCACTTTGTTTCTCAACCTGGTCTTGAACTCCTGGGCTCAATGATCCTCCTGCTTTTCTATGTGCTGGGATTACAGGCATGAGCTGCCATGCCCAACCAATATATATTTTTTAAACCTCTACTAGAAATCCTAGCTCAGTGGTGCATGCTTCTAGTTCTAGCTGCTCTGGTGACTGAAGTGGGAGAATTGCTTGAACTCAGGAGTTCATATCCAACCAACATAGTGAGACCTTATTTCTTCAAAACAACAGCAAAACAAAAACTCCACCTCTATAGTAATTCCAAAGAATTCTCTAAATGTTTAAATTTACAGATGGTGAAAAGTGACATTTAGCTGAAGTACTATTTACTTCCTAAGCCATTTGGATTTTATCTCCCTGCCCCCAACAAGCATTTTAAGATTGGAAAGTGATAAAAATATTATTATTGATAACTATTATAACAAAAATATATTATTAGTAAGAATTTACAATTGTTTTCAACTCTCAATAGATGAAAAAATTTAATTTGATGCTCTTTACATTAAAAAAAATTTTTTTTGAGTATTTCCTTTTTTAATATATAATACCAGGGTACAGTACTGATCATCTAAGAGTATGCTTGGGAAAATAGTGTCATTAGAAGCCAGATGTGGTGACATGAACCTGTATTCCCAGCTCTTCAAGAGGCTGTGGTGGGTGGATCACTTGTGCCTAGGAGATCAAGGCTGCAGTGAGCTATGATCGTGCCACTGCACTCCAGTCTAGGTGACAGAGCGAGACCTCATCTCTGAAGAAAAAAGAAATAGTGTCATTAGAATATAAATAGGTCAGATGGAATGTAATATAAAATGTTGAATTAAACAGATGACTAGCATATTTTATTACTTACATCATGATCTGTTAAAAACTAGAAATTTAAATATAGACTTGAGATATAGTTATAAATTAATATGACTTACTATTTAATACAATTATTAATATCTCTTTTGTCTCTTCAGCTTTCATAGTAACCGTCCAAGTAAAAGGTTTTGTATTTTTAAGAAGCATTCAGAAAATCTCAGGTAACTAGTTTATCTTTTTTTTATTCTTTCTATTGAAAAATTGTTGTGAGTTAAATTTTTTTGTACATAACAGCTTTACTGAGATAATTCACATACCATATAATTTATGCAATTAATAGGTTTTAGTATATCCATAGAGTCATGCAGCAATCACCACAGTTAATTTTAGTACATTTTATCATCACTTCAAAAAAAAACTTGTACCCATTATTGGTCATCGCCATTTGTCTCCAACTCTTCCCATCCCCAGGCAACCATTATCTAATGTCTGTCTGTATAGGATTTACCCATTCTAGGCATGTCATATAAATGTAATGATATACTATGTGGTCCTTTGTGACTGACTTCTTTCATTTAGCGTAATATTTTCTTTTCTTTCTTTTTTTTTTTTTTTTGAGTTGGAGTCTCACTCTGTTGCCCAGGCTGGAGTGCAGTGGCACACTCACAGCCGCCTCAGTGTTGACCTGCTGGGCTCCGGCGATCTTTCTGCCTCAACCTTCCAGGTAGCTGGAACTACAGGCATGCGCTACCATGCCCGGCTAATTTTTTTTTATTGTAGAGATGATGTGTCACCAAGTTGCCCGGGCTGGTCTTGAACTCTCGAACCTGCGGGCTTAGGCAATTCACTCACCTTGGCCTCCCAAAATGCTGGGATTGCAGGCGGAGCCACCAAGCCTGGCCTAATAATATTTTCAAAGTTCATCCATGTTGTAGTTTGTATCAATACTTTATTTTTAAAAATTTGCTCAATAATGTGCCATTGTGTAGATAAACCATAGTTTACCCACTTAAGTTGTTTTTATTTTGAGGCCATTATGAATAATGCTGCTATGAAAATTTGTGTACAAGTTTTTATTGGGGCATTAAAAAATTTTTCTCTTTAATATATACTTAGGATTGGAAATACTGAGTTGTATAGTAACTCTATGTTGGGCCTTTAAGGAGCTGGCAGAAGTAGCTTCACTATTTTACTCATACCAGCCCTGTATGAGTTTTTCAATTTATCCACATCTTTGTCAGTACTTACTGTTATCTCTTTTTGATTATAGCCATCCTAGTGAGTATGAAGAGGTATTTCATGTGGTTTGCTATAACTTTTTCTTAACCTGATGTGGGGTACCTAATTTGAAAATGTAAAATGATTGCTACTGGATATTACAGAGTTCTGTTCATTCTATCCTTAGACCAGAGGTATGACCAATCATTGTTCTCTTGCTAAATTTATTTCAGTGGACACTTGGTGTCAAGATGAAACCTTCATATATTTGCATCGTAAAACGAGAATAAAAATAAGGCTGTCCAACAATGTTTGACTATTAAAAAGATATCTGAGCTATCTAGTGAAGTATTAACACTTTTTCAGTTTTGTAGTAAATATAACCACTGGAATTCTTGAAAGTATATATAGTCTTTATAATTCTTTTTTCTTCTTTTTAAAATAAAGAGAATGTACAACTTGGTTACTATACAGAACAAACTATTGATGAGTTTTTCTAAAAGCATTGATAGTTAGCTTTGTTATACCACACACTTATTTCAGAATCCACTGAGCACCATTGCTTCATGTTCTTCTGATTTCTTTGGGTTTCGTCTTTGTTTATGTTGTTATTACTCCTTGAAATGTTAATGTCTTTGCTCTACCAAACTAGTCTGTAGAGATAAGTTTAGCCAATACTTATTTTGATACTTTAGTGAAAAATGTGGAAGAGGGAATACATCTCGGGATCTTTGTGTTTATCATTCTGTATGCCTAGTTTGCTTTTCCCCAGATATTGTATGGTTAGCTCATTTATCTCCTTCAGACCTCTACTCTGAGTAAGCCTTTCCTTGACTTTTATATTTAAAATTCTGTCCTCTTCTGTACTTTATCCCATCATTCTCTATCTTCTTTTTGTGTTTTATTTTTCTCTAGATCATCTGACATACTGTATATTTTACTTTTTTTAATTGTCCATCCTCTCACTACATTATGTGTGATTTGTCTTTGTCTAGCACATAGAAGTCACTCAGTAAATATTTGTTAGATAAATTAATGTATATGTTGAAATGATGTATGTGGACAATAGGACCTACCTGTGATGTTGGGCCAATAGCTCACAGGGAAAGATAAATTGGATTCAGCTTTAAAAATGTGTTAGTATTACTTTGAAAACATTTACTGAATCTGGAGAAATAATTAAGCTATCTTAAATGTTGCCTTTACTGAAAACTTTAATAAGAATAAATAGAGTTTTATTACGTTATAAAAATGAGATTTTAATTTGATTTTTACCTCACTGTTGTCGAACTCAGTTGTGTTTTTGATTTTTAAATGAGTTTCCTGATTTTAAAGAACTGGGGTGTTTTTCTCTCAACTCTGGTAAGTGTCAAATTGAAAATTGGTTTATTTCTGTGAATGGAACTTTGCATATTTATAATTCTATACAATAATAATGTATGTGATTACTCTTAATGAAATGGAATATTCATTCTATAGCTATTTATTATTTATCTATCATGTGTATAATGTAGCAGATGCTGTAAAGATTACAGTGATGAAACAGTGTTGGAACCAACCTTTAGGGAATATGCAGTTTTTTTGGGTGGGAGTTAAGGTATGAACATAACGGTGAATTTTAATAAGTGCAATGAGAGTTATTTCAGAGAGGAGAAAGATTACTTGGAGTGATCTATAGGTATTAGGTATATTTGACTTTAAAGGATGACTATTGTCTCTGCTTATAGAAAAGGCACAGGGGGCATTCCAGTTGAACAGACTAAATCTTTTTTCAACAGTTTCATTTAGAATTCAAATTATTTTGAGCAACTTAGCATCATTTATACATTTAATATATTTGATTTTCTTTTAAACAGCACTTCAAATTCTTGACCCAACAAACTCCTAAGTGCTTAACTTTTATAAATGTAAGAAATTAAAAATATTGTAGATTTCCAAGTTCTTCAAAGCATTTCAGTATTTTATAGGTTTAATAATCTTTTAAAATACCTTTCAACTAAAAATCACAAGCTTAAATGCATTTTAAATTTGAATATTAGCCGGGTACGGTGGCTCATACCTGTAATCCCAGCATTTTGGGAGGTGAAGGCGAGAAGATTGCCTGAGCAATCCTGTCTGGACAACATGGCAAGATCTCATCTCTACAATAAATCAGAAAAATTAGCTGGGAATCGTGCATGCCTGTAGTTCCAGCTACTTGGAAGACTGAGGCAGAAGGATCTCCTGAGCCCAGCAGGCTGAGACTGCTGTGACCGTGAGTGTGGCACTGCACTCCATCCTGAGCAACAGAGTGAGACTCCGACTTGAAAAAAAGAAGAATATTAATATATCTTATGCCAATTTTATTTGAATACTTCAGATAGCAAGTGCTACACAGTTTGATCCAATGAGTATAAATCATTGCTGTACTCAACAAAAGTATTGTTGATTATGGGAATTATTTCCCAACCTCTTTGAGAATTTATAATCATTATGTATTTCATTTAAGAACTGCGATAGTCAGTGAAATTTTGTTAAAGAGAATGAATAGTTTAGGCCCTGGCAGGTAGGCACAATGCTGGGATGATGAGGACCTCAAGCTTCGTGATTTCAATCACTTATTGACTACTTTAGTTAATTCAGTGTTAAATGAGAATAATGTCAACCTTGAATGGTTGTAGTGAGAATCAAATGAAATAATATATGGGAAAACCCTTTACACATAGCATGCAGTTGATGGCGGCTATAACATGATCTGTTTTTAAAGCCTGTACATTTTTTTTCTAATTTTATCCTCAACTAAATAAAACACTAGAGTGTAAACACTATCAGAGCACAGGCTGTACTGTACTATTTTTTGTTCACCATTATATTCACAATACCTAGTAGAACAGTATATATAAAAACAACTTCAGGAAAGATCTGTTGAGTGAATGAATGCTCACTTTGCAAACAGAGGGGCAAATAGAATGTGACTTGCCGAAATTAAACATATTGTTTGTGGGCCCAAGACTGACTATAGGTCTTTTGACTCCTAACATCTGTCAATTGGTATGAGAGGTAGAAGTTTCTAAAATAAATACTTTTTGTAAATAAATGGTAGTATAATTTGGACATAGCTATGTCATTTTCTAGAGAATCTTTTCAGTTATATCAAACTTATATAACAAAAATGGGAAGTTACAATTATGACACAACAAAAAGAAAATCTTTGGAAAAATAATCATTGAACTTGGATGTGAATTTTTATAAAATTTAAAAACCTTTTATGCTATTTCCCTTTTTTTTTTTTAATAGGGGCATTAATCTAGTGTGCCTTAATTGTGATTTCCTAGCTGATGTTTCTGGCTTAGATAATATGGCTACACACTTAAGTCAACATGAAACTCATACTTGCCAAATTGTAGTAGAAAAAGGTACGTATATATAACTCTGCTATTTTGGATTTTTTATATTCTAGTATTTTTGGTCAGCCACAATATGGGCTTTTTACTAAATCGTTATTCTCACTCATCATATTTCATGCTGTTGTAAATGTAAAACTTTTCTTCTAATTTCAGTTTCTGTTTGTATCTCAACTTCTGAACATCATTCTGAGTAAGTTTAATTTTTATTCAGTGCATTTTACTTTGATGGATTTTAGCATTATTGCATTTTTAGATGTATCATTAATAGGAATGAAAAGTATTAAAGTATTTTGTTGTCTTTTTTTTTTTAAGCTGCTTGTTGAAATAGGTTCCTGCTCTATGGAGCTCGTGACCTGGTGCAAGACAAGTTGGAATTTCCTAAGTTCAAAGTTCTGAGATGTTTTCTTACACAAAGGCAGTTAAGCAGCCAAGTTTATGACACTTGCTCTCATTATTCAGCTCTTTTCAGCTTTCAAATGGGACTAGATTTTTATTCCACCTTATCTTTGTGTCAGGTTGACACATCCTAACATATATTTTTCTCCAGTTGGCATTCTCTAAAAATAACTTTTGTTGCTATGGTCTTTTATTTTCTTGAAATAATTTGTGTTTTTCTCTGCTATACTTGCTTTCAGAATAATATATTCCAAATGATATGGCTGTTTGTCTGTCTGTTTTGTCTGCTTTCTTAATTTCTTATAAGTCTTAAGTTTTTAGGCTAGATAATTGTCTTTTTCCTCATTCGTTTTCTGTCATTGTGCTATTTTTCTTATTTTTCAGATGCAGAAGCAGCCCAGAGATTTCAAAAAATGTCCAGGGTATACCTGGACAGTGTCCCCCTTCGATGGACACAACTGATGCCTGTTCTCTCTTTCCAAGGAATGTGAATAATTTGACTGTGGGGCCTGCTCTAGGTTGTGGCCTCAAGAAATCAGATCTTGGGGAGACTCCCTTCCTACATGACTGGCCTCCCACAAGGCTAATGCTGATTTGGCCAGAGATAGCTTCAAGGCCCACCAAATTGAGCACACTTCCCACTGGGGGCTTTGGCTCATGATCTTAAGCTTACGAGCCAATTATCACCAAGAAAAGCCCGTTAAATCAATGCTTCAACATCCAGGTTGAAGTTTAGTCATTTTGTCTGCTGCCCTTAAATCCTTCTCTAGTATGAATGCAGTCCAAGGAATATAAAAACTCTGGCTGTTAGGAAACTGGCTACTTTCATATCCTTGGAACAACAGGTCTCTATAATTATGTTCCAAAACTGCAGTCATTTTTACTGACATTTAAAATGTATTAGCTAGTACTAACTCTATAACTTTATCAATAATACCAATTCTAAGAGTTTGATTTTTAAAAATTTTAGTAGCTTGGCTTTGTGTTCTCCAGATTTACTGATGTCTATTTTATGATGTTCATTTTTATATTTTTTTCTTTAAAATTTGTTTAGTGTTAATCTGTCTTGTTAAGAACTGCAAGAGATTCCTTAGAATTCTCTACAAATTTTGTATTGCTGCCTATTATTTGTAGCTTTTTAATTTGGTTGTTATTCAGACCATTAGTCATTATTATTCTCTGTCCTATCAGGGTTATTATCATTATTATCTTAATTGTGAGTTCTAAGGTATAAAGAATTGGCAGAGCTTATTGCAGACCTTAAAAACAAATTTTAAAGTTACATATTTGTACATCTAATGTATGATAACTACTTAGCCATTAATGTAGTTCCTTTGGTTAAAGGTAACATGTCAGAAAACATATATATAGTAACCAATAATGCATGTATTCCTTTCCTATATATGTTTTAAATTTGGCATTTGTTTGTTTTGGTTACATTGAATATAGATCCAAACAATTTTGATATTATTATTTCCTTTTAATAAAAAATATATTGTTTAAGTGCCTCAGGAATTATTTGCTAATGAATAAAAGCTGTAGATTTTGTCCTATAAATAGAAGTATTGCTTAAATTCTTACATGGAAGCCTTGTTACTTGGCTTGCAGACTGAGAGCTGTATCTACTTTGTACACCTTGCATTTTTTCTTCCAGCACAACTAAAAGGTCACTATTTATACTGTACTAATCTCTTAAATTTTAAAGACTAGCAAAATGCCTTTTGTGATCTTAATAGCCATAAGGATAGGCAGACTCTGAAATGATGACTCAGTTGTGGATTTTTATTCTAAAATCATAACTTCATTGTATTTTGGAGCAGATTTAAAGCCAGTTTAGATGGTTACTTATTATGTAATGTGTTCTTTGCAATTAATAGTCAAAAAAGTTGATTCTATTCATTTTAAATTTTCAAACTAATTTATATTGTAAATGAAAGATTTTCCAAAATCTCCAAAAGTGACTTGTTTCTTAGTAGTGGACTTAGTGATATACTAGTCTTTTTTGCTTATCTCTCTCTAGGAAGTTTTTTCATCTGCCCAGAAACAGTAACTTCTTTCCCTTTTAAACATTAGTTCTCTATTCATTTACAGATACTCACTTTACCTTGGTCATTGTTCAAATGTAATATAAACTACATTCTTCATATAGCCATGTAGGAATTCCATCAGCCCTCCGTTTCCTTGGATTTCATATCAGTGGATTCACCCAACCCTGGATTGAAAATATGTGGGGGAAAAACCAATACAACAGTAAAAAATACAAATAATACAGTATAACAACAATTTACATAGTACTTACATTATATTAGGTATTATAAGTAATCTAGAGATAATCTAAAATACAAAGGAAGATGTAAATTGGTTATATGTAAATACTGCATATAAGAGACCTGATCATCTGAGGATTTTGTTATTTCTGGCTGGGGGTGGAGGATGGGGGGTGGGAGTGGTAGGGGTGGTACTGTACCCATTCCTCTGGGGATACCAAAAGACTACTGCTTTGTGTTCTTACATAGGATTATATTTTTTATAATTTGTATCAAATTCATTTTCTTAAAGTGTGAACTCTTAAAAGTTCTGTTACCTATAACTTTATATTTTTTTTAAACAAAAATTAGTTTAAATGAAACATTTGGCAGTCAGTGCAAAACTTGCTTATTTAGACAGTTAGTTGACTTGCAGATTGGTGCTAATGATTTTTAGCTTGAGTCTAATTCTTTCTTACCCTCATGTTATTTTAGTTTACTCACCTGATCAGAAGTAACCATTTCATGCATGTGTGCTTTCTGATTACTACTGAATAAAAGATGTGATTGGTTTAGTTTGAGTTCATCACCATTCTAAGAAAAATAACTCTTAAACTATAGAGGCTTGGACTCCTACCCTATTTGTGTCACATTTTGGCTAAATACATTGCCTCTTTGGGCCTCATTATTTAGTCAACAAATACTTATTGAGCACATACTTTGTGCCTGGCACTGTTCTAGGTGCTAGAGAAATTGACTGACATCTCTGTCCTCATGGTGCTTACATTTTAGTGGTGAAAGACAGAGAATAAAAGGTAATAAAGTAAATAATACGTTAGATGATGATCAATACTATAGAGAAAAATGAAGGGAGATAAAAGAGTATGGGGTAGAAGTTGGGGGGCTGCCATTTTAAATTTAGTAATCAGGGAGACATCGACTGAGAAATGACATTTGGGTGAAGACATGAGGGAGGCAAGGAAGTGAGTAGCTTGGATATCTATCAAAAGAACATTCCAAAGAGAAGGAACAGCTAGTACAAAAGCCCTGAAGTGGGATCATTTCTGATTTAAGAAACTGTGAGGAGGCTGGTTCAGATGCAGTGGAGTGAGCAAAAGGGAGAATAGTAGTAGGCAGGGGAGGAAGTAATGTGAGGTAATGTGGGCCACATGGTGTAGGTCTCTAGAGCATTGTAAGGAATGTGTCTTTTACTCTGAAATGAGAAGTCATTAGAGGATTTTAAATAGAAGATACCTCAATGAAAACCAAAATAAGCAAAAACCCTAAATAAGGGAATAGTGTCTTTATAATTCTAGCTGCGCTCTCTCTCTCTCTCTCTCTCTCTCTCTCTCTTTCTCTTAATTTTTTATTATTTTAAAGCTGGCTGCTCTCTTGAGAATAACTGTAGAAAACCAAGGCCAAAATTAGGGAGATCAATTAGGGGGCTATTGTAATAATCCAGGTAGAAGATGGTGGGGACTTAGACTAAGATGCTAGCAGTATAGGTGATAAATGGTTTGATTTTGGATGTATATTGTTGATGGTTTGGATGTGAAATGTGACAGAAAGTGTTGAAGATGACTCCATGGTTAGTAGTCTGAGCAACTAAAAAGTTGGTTTGATACTGAGATGGAAAAGACTATGGGAGGAGTAGATTTGGTAGGGAAGATAAGGACTTTGATTTGGGACGTCTTTTGGTTTGAGACACCTAGTAGATATCCAAGTGGAGATGTCATAGTTATTTGCCTATATGACTTTAGGGGGATGTTTTAGGCTATCAGTACCATTTAATGCTTTTAAATGGTATGAGATCAAATACCATTAAAACCGGGGAAATCTAAATAAAATAAGAAGGGTGCATTGTATTACTATCAATATCCTGGTTGTGATAATAATAATTTTGCGAGATGTTATCATAGGGAGAAACTGGGCAAAGAGTGCATGGGATCTCTTATAGTATTTCTTACAGCTGCATGTGAATCTGCAATTGTCTCTAAATTTTAAAAAAATTCCATTTTGAAAAAGTCACGGGGCTATACGAGAAATATATACAGTGGAGATAGCGAAAGGGCAAGAGCCACAGACTCAGCTCTGGGGAATTATACAATAAAAGGTTAAGGAAATAAGAAGGAATCAACAAAGGAAACTAAGAAGGTATGGCCAATAATATGGGAGGAAAACCAGGGAACTAACAGTATCCTGGGAACCCAAATTACCCTACCGTAAAATGTGTGTGTTAACTTGTTTTAGAGTTCTGGGATTCTGTTATTTAGTATTGGTTATACCTGTATGTCATAATTTATTCTTATGAGAAGATGAATTTAGAATGCCACATTTCCTTATCCCTAGTAACAGAAATAGGGACTCCTGACCTTGAGAAATTAAAATGTCCACATACTCCTAGGCGTGTTTAATTCTCTGCATGTATTCTTGCATTTCTATAAAAGAAGATAACTAGGTCAGTGCTTCCCCAATTCTGTACTATAAAACTAATGTCCATAATTTACAAATAGTCTTGGAAAAAAAGTTCCCGTGGTCAAATAAGTTTAGGAAAGGCAAGTTAAAGTTCAATAGATTATTCAGTATGGGATTTTTTCATGCTGTATGTGGCCTATGAATGAGAATAGTTATTTGAACTTGGAATTTTTTTCCTTCAGTACTTCTAAACTTCTTGACATTAATCTCTATAGAATATGTATAGAATGTTCATCTAGCTTTATCATTCCTCAGATTTTCTTAATTGGGAAATTAAAAAGTAGTTGTGTCAAATACTACTTAGGAAGGACTCCTAGATATTTCATTCATGTTCATTAATCATTTGTAAGGTTGAATTTATAACTATTGCTGAGAGGTAAGTCTTCATATTTGTAGAAATTATATTAGGAAAAATGGTATCTCATTATCATGTTTGTAAAAATCTAAGAAATGCAAAATAGAGGTAGACCAGTCATTAGCCTATTCTGTCTCTGATTGTAACTGCAAGGGATATTTTTGTTGCAGAGTATGGTTATGGTTACCTAACAGGATTTCACACCAAGGCTTAAGAATCTCTCATCATTATTCCTTTTTTTTTTTGAGTTGGAGTCTCACTCCGTCGCCCAGACTGGAGTGCAGTGGCTGCTCCCAGCCACCGCAGCCTCTACCTGCTGGGCTCCAGTGATCCTTCTGCCTCAGCCTTCCAAGTAGCTGGAACTACAGGTGTACGCTACCACGCCCGGATGATTTTTTGATTTATTGTAGAGATAAGGTCTCGCCAAGTTGCCCAGGCGGGTCTCGAACCCGCGGGCTCAGGCAATCCACTCACCTCAGCCTCCCAAGGTACGGGATTACAGGCTGAGCCACCGAGCCTGGCTTCTCATCATTATTTCTAACATATTTGTAACTCCTTATACTTAGCTTATCAATCTGTTCACTTACCTACTTGAGACTATTTCAAGTCTTTTATTATCTGATAAGTAGTTTCTTTTGTTTTTTGAGTTGAAGTCTCACTTTGTTGCCCAGGCTGGATTGCAGTGACATGCTCATGGCCACTGCAGCCTCGATCTGCTGGGTTTGGACGATCCTTCCGCCTCATCGGTCCAAGTAGCTGGAACTGCAGGCATGTGCCACACGCCCAGCTAACTTTTTGATTTATTGTGGCGATGAGGTCTTGCCAGGTTGCTTGGGCTGGTCTCAAACCCATGATCTCTGGCAATCCTCTCACCTCGGCCTCCCAAAGTGCTGGGATTATAGGCATGAGCTACTGCGCCCGGCCTAGTGGTTTCTTACTTTGTAAAGTTTAATTCCTTCTTAAAAGGCTTCAGGAGGTCTTTCTGGATAACTGAGATGAGGAGATTTGATACCCAGCTCCACATTAACCTTCTCAGACCCTTAAAGGAATAGTATGGTATAGTGACTTGAGAGCACAGACTCTGCTGTTTGGAGTTCCTGCCCTGCTGCTTACTAGGTGTGTTTGACTTTGGGTAGGTTACCTGACCTATGTGCCCTAATTCCTCATTTGTAAAATGCAGATAACAAAAGTACCTACTCATAAGACGTTAAGAGTATTAAAGGAATTAGTATATGTATATCGTACTTAGAAAGTGATTGTCACATAGGAAGCATTATACACATGTAAAGTTACTGTTGTTGTTATGTTCTTACTCTTCCTGGTTTATTTCTACGCCTACATTTTATTCAGGTGAATTTACCCTAATCTTCAGCCTGTTTTTTATTCTAACCTTCCTATACCATTTCACAAATCATTTCTGCTAACTTTTATTTCCTTACGCTTTTCTTTAGAGTTATTGTTGCAGTATTTACTTCATACCTTTAGATTTTTGGTGTATGAAGCTCATGAAACTTCTGTTTTTAGGGAATGTCTATGAACACTCCTTGACTCATTTTAGTTATAACTGTCTTTTATAAGTAGTATCGTCTACGGCCATACCACCCTGAATGTGCCCGATCTCGTCTGATCTCGGAAGCTGTAAATAGTATCAGTATTTCCCCTTAACTTATACTGCCTTCTACTTAAACCACATTATAGTTCATCTCATACTTTCAGCCCATTTCTCTGATTTTGAGATCCCTCTGCAGCCTCCCTCTTGTCACTTAAGTGTTTGACCACCTAGAAGAGCTTACTAATGTCTACAAACATGGAGAGGCTACTTTGTATCTCCTTTTCTGTATCATTTATTAAAATATAGGATCCCACTATTTTTAATCCTCCACACCGACAAATATCTCTTTATCCATACCACTGTGAAGTATGGTATTCTGAAAGGAGTGCAGTTTTGAAATAAGATGGTCCTAGGTTTAAATCCTAGTTTTGTATCTAACCAGCTCTGTAGCCTTGAGTAAATGACTTAATCTTGGAAACCTCAGCTTCCTCAGCAGTAAAAGAACTATAATAATTCT
This sequence comes from Tarsius wallacei, assembly GCA_963574415.1. NCBI lineage: Eukaryota > Metazoa > Chordata > Mammalia > Primates > Tarsiidae > Tarsius > Tarsius wallacei. The sequence goes on from CAUYQG010196345.1 coordinate 25,323, forward strand.
TTGCAGGGTAGCTGTAAAAAATAGAAATCATATATATAAACTAGTTAATTTATTAATTTAAATAATTTAGCTAAATATTTAAATTATTTGGCACTAGCCTGACAGAAAGTAGGTACTCAGTAAATACACACAGTTGTTGCTACTGCTGTCCCTGCAGCTCCTGCTGCTGTTCCAGCTATTCTTGCTGCTAGTGCTGTTACAAGGATTACTGCTACTTCATGATTACTGGAGACGCTGGGAACTACTTATTAGTGGAATCTTCTTATTGAGAATTTTTGTGGTAGTAGATCTGCACTGTGGTTATTTGTAATTTTGACTTAAGAATTCACGTCTTGCAGTACATTCCTCCAAACTCTTGCGTGAATGGCATCTTGTTGTAGTGCTGTGAGGGAATCTTATAATTCTTTAATGTCAGAATTGAGTGTAATTCTGGCTTTTCCTTTCTAAAGACTATAAATCAACACTGCCTTGTTCAAAACAAGTACAGAATCCTTTTGTTTCGAAGGAAAAGTATTTCTTTTTAGCTTACAGAATCTCTTCTTTAAGGAAAACTTATTAATTACTACCAGACATATATTTCCAGAAATCTTGGCTACTTGTCCAAAACTACTAATTTTATGAAAATGTGTAATTGTACTAGTTAGCTATAGTCATGTAGCTGTTTCTTTAATAGAAAAATTCACTTTGAAGTGAATTTTTAAAAAATCTGCCTTTCTAAGATGTTAGAGATATTATAAGTCAATAATGAAATTATTTTTTCCCCTCATCTTCATTTCCCCCCCTTCCTTATCTTCTCCAGTATATCTACGTGGATAGGTTAATTATAACAGAGAAATAAAAGGAATGTAAAATGTATTTTACAGATGAAAATGTGTGTATTATAATTTATTAAATCCCCCTTATTTAATGAATTTTATACTTAGCACCAATAGTAACTACATGCCTCTTTCATAGTATAATCTAGATAACGTTTCCATGTATTCCCTGGCATTGAAGGTTCATACTGTATGTGTGCAAACCTGTGTGAGGTGTTGGAAATGGAAGTATGAATAAGACATGATTTATGCCACCAAGGTAATTACAAAATAAGGGAGTAAGAAATGTAGACACTGAATCCACATTTTCACAGGGCCACACGGTCAGCTGATTACATAATCATTTAAGTTACTGATGCCATGTACATTATGATACATTGTGATTTTTGTGAAATGCTAAACCAGAGGAGAATCTGGACCTATTCTCAAGATAAAATGTCACTTTATTCTACCACTCTCAAACCAATAAGTTATTAATTATCATTCATAAATGCAAATAGTCGTTTTAGGAGCACAAAGGCAACCATTTTCTATAAATCTTACTTTTTAATACATTATTTCTGTTAAAAAATATTTACTTTCATTGAATCTGACCACTGAACATTTAAGGGGTTATTCCATTATTTTCCTGTGAAATTCTGAAATTATGTGGAAGAACTATTGGCTTTGGTCATAATCCAAGTTATAGAGTCAATAAGATCAGGTTGCCTTCACTTCATGTGTTTAATTTAGCAGAAATTTTAAAACTGATCTAATCTCTGAGTTCACTTTGGGCTTGTTTTCTTCTCCAAACTTTTAAAATGTGACTGGGATTCGAGATATTGGGCATCATGTCCCCTAGATTCTCTCATCCTACCATGGACATTAATATTTCAAACCAGATGTATTTAGGAACTGTAAAGTAGTTTTTTTTTCCTTTTCAAGGTAGATATAATGTATTTGCCTCTGGTATGTAATTGCAAGTCAGTAGGTAGAAGCTGTACATCAAACTGTTTACTGGCAGTTTGAACTTCTGCCTTTGATTTCTGGTAGGCAGAGAAGAATGAGATACCCAGTGAGATGGAAAGATAAATGAAACTTTAGTGTAGTCCTCTAATTAGGACAAAGTGTACCAACCTCTCCACCAGTGATTCTGAGATTACTACCATTTTTTTAGTCTCTTGGTCCTAAGGATAGTTGCTTATAGATTACAAATTAAATATCCAAGGTATAACTCAATATTGCCAACAAAACAAAATAGAATACTAGTCTGGCTTTAAAATCTTATGCCTACATTGATGATCTTAATTTTTTCTTCACATTTTTTACACACAAATGTTTTCATCTTTTTGATTCCTTGTCTCTTTCTTTACCTAGTTCTTCTGTCTATCTAGAATGATTTTTCTGCTCTATCTTTGCTAACTTTGGGTAACCAAATCATGCCCAGTTTTCTGAAATGGGTAGATCATTTCATACCAGAGCAAATAGGGCTGATCTCTAAGGGGAGTAAACTAGCAATCAAAATTAATGTCTAATATGTTGTGTTTGAGGGTGGGGTAGAAGCGTGGCAGAAGTATCTCAAAATAGTAGCAACATTTAGGTGGATATTAGGAACCTGTGCTGTACACTTTCAAGCAAATTCTGAGTAGGAAGATTGATTCCAGACTCTACACATGGCAATAATAATAGCTAGCATTTACTGAACACATACAATGTGTCAGACACTTTGAGTGTTTTACATTTATGTACTCATTTCATTATCATAGATTTATAAAATATAAGTTGTTATTGTCCTGATTTTATGGGTGAGACAACCGAGGTACAACTATGTTAAATAAGTTGCCCAAGATCACACAGCTGTGAAATGGAGAGCACCAATTTAAATTCTGGCAGTCTGTCTTTAGTTTCTCCACTTGTACTTGTGGTTCCAAATATACTTCCTGTGTTGCTTGTGATTGGCTGAGGAACTGGACAGGACTAAACTTCAATGTGATGCCCCCCTTACCAATGCTATGACTAGCAGCAATTGACACAGTCAGCATTGGAACACTATCTAGCATCCCAATCTTGGGGCAGTATTTCTTTGATGTATGGTCACTAGAACATTTGATTAAAGAGTGGCTTAAATTGGTCTTTTAGTAAGATTAATTTGTCAGTGATTCACAGCCTGTTTTAGATTGGAAGCCATTTAGAGGCAGAGAGATCAGTTAAGCTTTTTTACTTTTCCTGGCATGATCATACGGGAGCCTGATTAACAGAAGAGGAATCAGCTGTGTGGTTGTGCAGTGGAAATTTGAAGTAGAACCCATACATTTTATTTACTCCTGGCTCTGTTACTTCATAGCTGTATTACTTTAGCATTTTTAGACCTCAGATTTATCATCTATAAAATAGGGGCAGTTGAATAATATAATCTCTTGGGACTCAAGTTTAACTCTAATATACTATGATATTTCTGAATTGAATTGTCAACTGTTTGAAAGATAATAAATATAATAAAACTGGAGGCATCATACTCTAGATGTTGATGTTGGAGTTATCTGAATGGAAGTGATGGTTTGAATTATGCGTAAGGGTGAGATACAAAAGAGTGAGCAGGTCTCAGTGGTAAATATTTTCACATGAATGTTCTATAAGCATCACAAATTCAGTATGTCCAAAACTGATTTTATTTTTCCTGTAAAATATACCTTTTCCCCCCTCTGAATTTCCTATCTTCATTAATCTCTTACCACTCAAGGCAGACATTTGGAGGATCATATTTGTTCTCATTTCCCTTAATCCAGTAGATACTTATTTTTTTTTGTTTTAACTTGTTTATTATTTCCCTAAACCTTCCTTTTCTTCATTGGCACTGCTGCTGTTTTAGTTGAGATAGTCATTAACTGTCTTTTAATGACTCTAACTGGAGCTTGACTTCTAATACTGACCCTTCTCTTTTTGATACACAAATTTGAGTGTACTTTCCTATTAGCCTTGTAGTGAAGTTCTGCGCGTGAAAGCTTCAGCATGCCAATCAAAATCTTCCCTGGAAAGACCGTTGCTGTCTCTTCAATTTCATCTTTGATTCTTAACCTTTGTGCTCTACATTTCAGTGATAGGAGACCACTGATGTTCTCATATCATTGTTACCTTGCTTCGTACTTCTTCGCTTTTGCTCTGCCTTGGATCTCTTGGCTCTCCTTCCCCTGTTTGCTAACTCCTGTTCTTCCTGCAAAACCAAGACCACTGGATAACACAAGTTCCTGGATAATACAAGTCCACTGTATTATCTTCACTGCTTCCTTGCATTATGGTTTAGTCCTTCATGGTGGCTTAGTCCTCTGTGGCATTGCGTCATTTAGATGTCACTTTTCTAAAACTTTTCAGAGTTCTTTAAACATTTGCTTTCATGTGTTTTCTGGAAGACTTAGCACAGTACCTGATAATGTTTAGCTCAGGCACCCTTTTCACACATAAATCTGTTAATACATCTCAGAACAAATGATTAGAAATGGTACATTTGATGTTTTACTGTTATTTCTTAGTCTGATAATTTAGTCCTGAGTCTAAGTGGAAGGTTTTGAAAGCTGGTTGACTTTACTACTGGTTTGTTGTCCAGCCTCTTTTCAGCTTTACAGATATTCTTAAATTGGAGATTACATTTTTAACATCAGCATTGAAATTGTTTACTTTTAAATGTTATTGGAAAAAAAGAATGTGGGCTGGGTATGGTGGCTCACACTTGTAATCTCAGCACTTTAGAAGGCCAGGGTGGGAGGATAGTTTGAGGCCAGAAGTTTGAGACCAGACTAGGCAACATAGTGAGACCCTATCTCTACAAAAAAATAAAAGTAATTAGCCAAGTGTGGTGGTACCTGTAGTCCTAGCTACTTGGGATGGCAAAGTGGAAGGATCTCTTAATCCCAGGAGTTCAAGATCACACCACTGCACTCCTGCCTGGGTGATAGAGTGAGACCCTGTCTCTAAGAAAAAGCAAAAGAAGAAGAAAAAGAATGTGGCCTAGTTGAAATGATATGAATGTTTTCTCCCTTACAGCTCCTCCTCTTACCCCATGGTATGTTTATAGTGTGAATGAAACATGAAAGGAACATGCTACTGTAAGTGAACCAGAATATTCATTTTATGTGTGGATTGGTTATACTACCTGCAGAAATATTCAAATAGGGCCATTTATTTCATTTTAGACTTTAGAGGGAAAGGTTTGTCCTTTAGAATATCACAAAGATCTATTTCAGTAGGTTTCCATAGAGGAGAAAAATAACTTAATTGCAATCTTGATGACTAATGATGTTACAGTTGATCATCAGCCAGTCCTTCTGCTCTCTGCGTTGAAAGCTTAGTGTTTGTTCTAAATACTACACTACATTTTTTTCTATAAAAAAATTACTACAATATTCACAGGTGAAAATTGTAATTACCTAATGGCAGGTCATCAGCTCAGAACTTTGAGCTTAGCAAATTTCACTGTCTTCTACCAAAGCAATTGAATATCTCAACTGATAACTATTTCAGCAAGTATCTTTAATGAATAAAAATTACAGGTAAGAAAATTTTCTTGTTTTCTAAAAGTGTTGATGATATTTTAGTAGTTGTAGTTCAATTTATTAATTTTAAAGTATACTTTTATAGTTAAAATTTTTAGTGTTTATTTTCATGATGAGTTTATAACTCATTGAAACTTATGGTGTGCTTTGCTGAATTTATTTTATTTGTTTTTCTAAATGTTTTCATTAGTTATTATAATTTGTTCCCTGAAGAAAATATTAGTATGGTAAAAGGTGCAAAACAAGATTAGAATCATAGACTTCATAGACTAGCATTAAGAAATGCTAGTTATTTCAGTAACTTACTATGTTCTCACCTAACAGTTTCTTAGCCAGAAAGATGAAGAGTAATAAAAACCTGTGTTACCAACCTCCAGTGCAGAGATTTTAAGAGGACTCAGTTTCCTCAATTGAAGTGTCAACAATAATTAAACATGCATAACAGCCATTATTTTAATTGTTGCATAAAATTAATTCATTATAATAGCCATATGTGAAAATGATTAGCATGATAATATTTTAAAATAAGAATATAAGGTTTTACTTTGATAATGGTTACAACAGTAAGCTGAGAGGGAAAAGTCTTTTATAAAATATTTAAACTGCTTTGTCACCAATTTGATTCATAGTTTTTCAAACTGAATTTAAAATTGAATGCTTATAAATAAAAATCAGTTGTAATATACAAATTTATTTCAAGATTTTATTTAATGTTTACTTTTTGCTTAGGCTACTTTTTCATGTTTTCTCATTACTTTGTACATATTATTCTTTTAAAACTGTTATTTTCCCTCATACTTCATTAAAGCAATGAAGTTGTACTGTATACTTGATATCTTTATGAATATTGTTGTTGACAATTAAATACTTAAGACAGTTACAAAAATCTTTACCTTAAGAAAAGATTGATGTTTGTGTATTTTGTTGATGTTTGTGTATTTTGTCAATGTTTTGTACAAATTTTATTCATTTTTTTAACTTTTAATTTTTTATTTTATTATACAATTCAGGGTTAGGTATACAAATGATCATTATGCAGGTACCCTTGTTGATGAGGTGTTCCCCTCTTTCCCAGGTAGACTCCCACTACTGCCAGTCCTGCTTCCCC
>CAUYQG010196347.1:0-10347 GCA_963574415.1 Tarsius wallacei
TTAATGCTCAGTAATATATACTTGTAGTACTGTGTTTTCTTTTTTCTTTTTTTTTTTTTGAGTTGGAGTCCCACTCGATCGCCCAGACTGGAGTGCAGTGGCCGCTCCCGGCCACTGCAGCCTCGACCTGCTGGGCTCCGGTGATCCTTCCGCTTCAGCCTTCCGAGTAGCCGGAATTACAGGCGCGCGCTACCACGCCCGGTTAATTTTTTTGATTTATTGTAGAGATGAGGTCTCGCCAAGTTGCCCAGGCGGGTCTCGAACCCGCGGGCTCAGGCAATCCACTCACCTCAGCCTCCCAAGGCGCGGGATTACAGGCTGAGCCACCGAGCCCGGCTGTGTTTTCTCGATTACAAATATTCGGGATTTTTTTACTTCTGAAAATATCATTCCTAACCCACACTTTCTCTTTCCTTCAACAGCTCTTTTTTGTCTCTTGAAGATGCAGATTCCACTCAAGCGGGAAGTTTTTCTGTCTTGAATTGTTTGCCTACTCAGAGACTAAGAACTACAAAGTGAGTGTCAAGTGCAGGCCCACGTTCCCAAGTGAGATGCTAAGTTGTCTATGTGGTAGGTCATGCATCCAAAGAGTCAAGGACAGTTTCAGGGCCCAACGCCAGTGCCCACTTGAGGGTATGAAATGACTGATGTTGAAAAGACTGGGAGGATTTTCTCTTTTGTGGGGGGAAAGGCTGGCAAGTCTCTGGGGCACGTCTCTCTACCTCATGCCACGTGAAGGGCCCGCACCGGGGTAGCATGTGGGATCTCTGAGCCACAGAAGCAAAGGAAAGAAACTCAAAAGGATTCAGTCGGACAATGCAGGCCCTGCCTAAGAGAAACCATTGGTGACCCCCAGCGCAGATATATCCAAGGAAGATATTCACGAAAGCATTTGTTCCAAACATTTGCCAAGCCCAGGGAGTGCCACTGTGAGGTTCCAGCACAGCTCAACGAAGAACTTCTGTGCTTTGTCTCTTCCTTCTGCCGCCCTCTCCTTCCCTGACTCAGGCAAGTTCAGAAACGACATACACACTGGACAGAGAAAGAGAGAAGCCATGTCACTACCAATCCTCAACCCCCTCATGCGGACCATACTTCTGAAAGCCAGGCCAAAGCAAGGGCAACGCAGTTTGGAATTTTGTCTATTACACATGCCTGGACATAGTAGGCGCGTCAGCTGTGAACACAGATATGAGTCATGACTAAACACCACCAGGATTCTTTCATTGCCTTGGACTTTTTAGACTAACCAGGTAGAGCCCACTATTTCAGTTTTAGACAGTTTTAGACAGATATGGGGGCTAGGAGAGGGGATAAAATGATTTTGTGCTTCTAGAAGGAGGCCCACGTTTTTAAGGCATATTTGTTATATGCACATGACTATCAACTCCCTCCATTTCTTTTGGGGGGCAGCACACCAGGCCACATCCATACCAGACTACATCACCCAAGAGCAAGCACCAGCGGGGTAGCCCATTATACTACCTCACCTGGCGTGATCCACAAGGCCCCGCCCTCCAAGGCCCCTGGATGGGCATGCTGTCCTGAGTTGACCCCTCAGCTCTCTTCATCTTTTCCCCATAATTAGCAATCCCTGCACTTTCTCCCACTCATCTTTTCCCTCTTTCAGTCATTCTAGTAACTTTGTTCACCGCCTCCTTTTTCAAACCTTCTCTGAAAGAACCAGCCTTTCTTTGGTTGTCCCAACCGAGCCAGAACGGAATCACTCAGTAACTCAGGGTCCACATCATATATGAAAGAACATAAATATAAGTGTCAGAGGATGAAGTAGAAATCCATGCTTATTGTATAAACCCTTCTTATACCGATACGTGATTCACAAACAACTTTAAAATGACTTCAGGTTGAATATCAAAGACCGAGTTCACAAAAGTTAGGAAAAGTCAAAGTCAAGTTGAACATGGAATTCTCCAAATGAGCAGCATATTCAGTAGTGAAAAGCTGGCATGGCTGTGCTGACCTGACCCAGAACCCTGCAGTCACATGTTTGCAATCATGTGTTATTTGAAACTTTTAAATTCGGGTCTTCCGTCACGATCTAAAATGGTCTGAATGGCTTTGGAAAACATGTGCCGTAGATGGTCTTACTGGGCAAAAGCACGTGAAATAGGACAGTGGGATTTACACTATTTAGGGGCCACTTTGCACCAGAGCCTGAAAGTACAAAGACAATTCCTCCCGGTCCTGGAGACGTTGGCTGAACTTCCACAAGTGCTCTTGGACCATGTCTAACAGAAAAACACATCAGAATACGTGCTTTCTATTTATCAGCACATAGAAATAAAAATGAAACAAAGAAATGAAAAATGCAGTGGTTAAAACAGAAATCCAAGTAAAGTACTCCAGAAATAGAAGGTTTCACCGCTGTGTAAAATAAAGTCCCTCACACCATCTGTGCGTAAATGCTGTTCCCACCATCGAAGTTTCGAAAATATTTGATCTCTTTGAGCTTCAGCTGATGTTCATAAAAAGTACTGAACACTGTGCTTGGCACATTGTCACTACCTCATAGATGACACTTCTTAACATTATTAAGACTTGATTACTGGTAAATGAATTAAGAAAGCTAAGAAATTCCTAGGCAAGAAAAAGTCTCAGTACTCCATCAGTTCAATAGTAAATGTGAGAAAAATATTAACACGAAGGTCTTATTAAAAAAAGAAGAGAAAACGAGAAAGAACAAATCCTCGGACAACAAAGAAGGGACTATGATCTTTTTGAGATATTAGATACTGAAAATTTCTATCTACTATTACTTGAATACATAGAAATTTTGGATGTCAGGCAAGCAGGAAATTGGCACACATTATCTTTGCAGCCGTATCCTAAATGCAAGCTTTGTATATATCCAGATTTTCTTCAGTCTACAGTATTCATATTAAGCACAGTTAGGATGGATTTGTAACTACTATAAGCATTGCACTGATAAACTAAAAAAAAAAATCGCAAAATTATGATCTTACTCAATAAAGAAACAGGAACTCTGACATGATTAATCGTCCTATAAGCCAATGTCTTCTAACACTCCCTTAGGAATTGTTCACTTTGCTTAGGTACAAAGGATTAATCATAAATAAAGCACAGCACTGCTAGGTGGCAAAGGAAAATTATCAGGTGTTTGCTGCTTCTTTTCCATTTTGATAAATGGCTTATGAATGGAGTGAATACCCACTTCAGGGTTTTCTCGTTTGCTACCAGAAAGAATTGAGGAAATTAAGCATTACTTCATAATGATACATATCTGCGATCATTCTCATGGTACTTGAGAACAGAGATCAGAAGCGGATTTTGTAGAATTATGGGAGTCTTATTTCCCTCTGACAGGAAAGGCAGTGGTCAAGAACTTCCTTATGCTCATGTCTCCATAATCTTCCACACAAGGAATTCCTAATCCTAGCTTCTCAGCGCAGTTCTGACCTCATTCACATAACATATCTGCATTAGGATTCCGCAAGATTGAAATCTCTTATTCTTTTCCTGATTGGAGCAAGAAAGTTCTTCAAAGTCTCTTTAGTGGTCTGAAAGTAAAATATACTACTGACAGCTTAAAAATGCACCGTATATGCCAGTAGCAGAAAGATAAAATAATACATGAGAAAATGTTTACCATTCTATCAAAACAACTATTGGAAATTAGAAACTAACACGTTAGGTAAGTCAGCATCTGATCCTCATGCCTGTTTTTTTGGGGAGGGGGGGGCTTTTTGTTGAGTTGGAATTTCCTGCTGTTGCCCAGGCTGTAGTGGCACAATCATGGCTCACCTCAGTCTTGACCTCCTGGGCTCATGTGATCCTTCCACCTCAGCCTTTGAGTAGCTGGGACTGCAGGCATGCTCCATAATGCCTTACTAATTTTTTTTTGTAACGATGAAGTCTTAGTGTGCTGTCCAGGCTGGTCGCAGACTCCTGGGTTCAAGCGATCCTTCTGCCTGGGTCTCCCAACATGCTGGGGTCATAGGCATAAGCCATGTTGCCTAGTCCATCATGTCTTTTTTAGGGTATCCAAATATTCATAATTCATTTTTCTCTATTAGTAGCAACAGATCAATCAATATACAAAAGTGGAAGATATTGAAGAGAATAGCACAAGAGAGATTAGAAAACAATTTATGTAAATTTGAATGGTATTATCTACAAAAGTTTTAAAAGAGTATCTTAAAATGGCAACATGAGTCCAGGTGGATTTTGTGTAACTGTTAGGAAGTATAGTTTCATCAGATGTTGTAAATCTCTTGGCTAAATGAATGAAATCTCTTCAAACTGAAAAAACACCCTTGAATAGAAAGAAAAAAAATTAATGGAAAACATAATGATCTAATAGGCAATGGAAATAAAGCTTCAAAGTATGTCTAAAAAGGCAGACAAAAAATTAAAAACAACCTATATTTCTGATTGTCAAACACATCACCCAACTACAAAGTTCCTTTGCACATAGCTTTCGTCCTTAAACATATAAATGTCCTAAAATTGAGAAATAATTGCACAAAAGGCTAAAGTTTGAGAAAGTAAATATGGAAACTCTAGGAATGTGATTTTGACACTTATAGAATTAAGTGACAAAAAATTAAATATCTTAACAATGCATTGGCTCTGAGCCACTCGCATGCTTGAGCTCACTCCTATTTTTCGGAGTGTTCTACCATTTCTGGCTAATAAATCTTTCTACTTAAAAAAAAAGACAAAATTGAGGAAAGTCAGGGTACTAGTTTATGATTTTAAAATATTTTTCTTGTAGAAAAATATACAAGAAACCATAAGTTGACTCCAAGAGATAAGTCTTCTATTGAATTCAGTAACATTGAGTTTAGGACACTGCAACCCTTCAAAATGATAAATTAATTGTAGCTTCAAGATTATAGCTAGATAAATGACCAGAAGCAACAGGCATCTATTTTAGAATAGATAAAAACAGGTAAGTGATTCAACTTAGCAGTAAATGAAATATCTTTAATTATTTAAAAGTTTTGACCATTAATTTTTTTAAAAATTTAAGGAAGAATAAGAAATAAGCACTTCCAATGGTAAAGGAAGGTGCTTTTTATAACTTTCAGAATTCTATATTTATATGTTGTTATACCAGAATTAGAACAGTTCGCAAGTGCAGGACATAAGAGAAAGAAAATACTACTTCAAAAAAGAAAAGTTTTCTAGAAAGAGGTTCAATGTATAAAAAGTAAATTATAATAGTGATCAGAAGCTCTACAACAAGAAACAAACAAAAATATTGCAGGTAAAAACACCGGAGTGCTATTTCACAGGCTGCTGGGGAATGTGTGTGTCCTATAAACCTCCATCCTTTTCTAATATCCATGATTTTCAAATAGGCAGAATGACACGCAGAATGTAAGGAAAGATTAACCACCCTCTCCTCACTTACCATCAAAAGTGCTCAGAATCTTTAAATTGAGCATTCTCATCTTCCTGGCCTCTGCTCAAGTTCATGTTAAAGATTAGGTTTTTCTTTTTCTTTTTTTTTTTATACCAGCAATCTGTTTTTAGCCTTTTAAATATCTATTCATCCATTGCGACAGCATTTCAAGCATACAGAGAAAGGATGAGGCTTAACATTAATAAGAGATCCAAAGTTAAATCCTTAGAAAGCCATTTCATTTTTTATTTCTGAGTGTCTCTTGTCATGCCCTATGTACGTAAATAAAAAAGTGGAGAAATACAGTTAAAATCTAAAGAAAGGTCACTCAACTATAATGAATAATTATGTTATGTGATCCTATTTCCTAAAACTGTACTTGTAATCCATGATATTTAAGTAACATGAGTTGATAATGAAGGAATTATACACATTTTAATATAAAAATTAATATATTAACTTAATATAATGCATCATTCAAATACTAGCAAATATGAATCTCGAAACTTACAAGTAATCCACTAAAATTTTAAAAAGCTTTTACATTTTTCATAATAATGCATGATTCTAAAATATATGTTAGAGCTTTTGTTGAGAGGTTGAATTCGCTCAGTACTTATTCTAAACTCACAAGAAATATTCCTATTATTCTATGCAGGTATTCAACTCTTATACACCAAAGACATACAAAATCCAGGTATCAAAATTTTTAATGTGAGAAATTTATATTTATTCACAAGAGTTGGTAATATTATCCTAATAAGCATTCAGTGCGTGAAATAACACCCCACACTTCTAATGCCTACTATACATTGGTGGGTATTAAGTCTTTATCTCTTCCCAGATGAAATATTCTGCAAGAAGAATCCAGAGTGCCAAGTAGACAAACATTCTTCACATCCACAGAAAGGAAATGACAGCTGTCCTGCCAGGCCCTCACGGCCTCCTGGAGTCCAGCGTCGCAGGTGAGCCGGGAGCCAGCCAACAGGGCACAACTGCCCTCCTGACTTACTTCTGCTTCTCTTCTTCGGGTGGTTCCATCCACCGCCAAGGGCATTCCCCGTCGCTCTCCTCCCGCGTCCTCTAAGTGTTCAAAATCTGGGCACCCTGTGCAGCCTTGAGCACTCCATTCCAACATTAATGTCTCTCTGGAAGTTCTTCGCCTCTCTCCCTTGCCAGAAGGACAGCACTGAATTCCCACAGAACCGTTTCTTCACTGTAACTCATATTATTTCACAGAAAGATAGAATCGGAAGCAACTTCAGAGCTCATTTCACCCACGTTTCTTTTTTCTTTTTTTGGCTCATCGAACGACTGAAGTCTCTACTAAATAAACTGCTTAAGAACACCTTGTTAGGTGTGAACAAGGCCTGCACCCCGTCTGCTGGTTTGCCTCCCTTTCTGTCTTGTATTTTGGATGGGCCTGACTGTGGTTCAGCATCACGTTAAATGTGCAAGCTCTTTTGGCTTTCACAACTTCTTAGTACATATTTATACATAAACTTTTCCATAGAGGGAAGCCATTAAACTGCTGATAAATGGGGTGGCACGGGGGCAGGGAGGGACACGCCTCGAGTCCACTTCCAAGTAGGAAGCAAAAAATCGTCTGGGGATTTGATAAGGAATAATGCTACTTTTAAGATACTGTTCTAGTCTTCCCCTCCAATCTGCAATGGCTAATTCTATGTCGTTTCCACAGAGAAGACACATTCATTCAGAAGGTTAGTTCTTTTCTGCCTTGAGCATGTCCTTAGACATTCTGAAGAGCTAAACTCAATCACTGGACACTTTTTGTTGTTGTTCTGAATATCCCAGGGATATTCTCGAAGGATGACCTCTACACCACTTGCCCAAAATCACATGGACTGATTTTCCTTTTTTACAAAGGATCCAGAAACACAATGAGAACATACGCAATAGAGTTGCTGACAGTTTGTTAATATACCATGTTATAAAACAGAAAATACCTTGGGTGCCCACTTTAGCTATGATGGCCTTCAAAATTTCTTGGAGGAAGTGAAATCTAGGCAACGGTCGGGAGGTGGAAGTGAACCCACCTCAGAAAGAATCTGAGGGTGTGTTCCAGGTGGAGACACTTAAATGGCCACAGTGGCAGCCTGGCTAATTGATTAGAGCCTGAGGCTTTCCATGGTTTTCAATGAAACAAGTGAGTCCTAGGAAACCGAAATGAGAAGATGTCTGTGCCCGATTTTGACTTGGAGGCGGAGCACCGCGGCACCTAGGACTCGCCCTTGCCCTCGCCCTCACCCTCAAACCCATGCCTCTGTGCCCCCGTGGGGACACACAGCCTCATGCCAGGACCCAGCCGAAGGGGACGTGGCCATTTCCCCGGCAAACGGGGGGAACGTTCTGTGGATATGCCCCCTCACTTACCCAGCTTTGCATTCCAATTCCTGACCCATCGCAGGGCATTCATGAAAACTAAATGTTGTCGCACTGCAAGCTGTATCATCTGCCAATTAGGTTCAACTCCAGAATGGAGGGACCTTTCAAAACAGCAATTGTGGTGCGGGCATTGTATTTCGGGCTCTGGCTAATGTGGAGACAAGTACTTGTCTGTTTGCTGCTGCTACATCTGGTACATCCCTTGTTGATCCGTAGACAGTGGAAGTTGTCTGCACTGTGATGGAGAAAAATGGCTGCCAATACAGGGAAAACCATTGCAATACCTTGTAATGTTTGATTCCATTAGAGTCCACTGCTATTCTAGATAAATTAATATTTTCTATTCCAAAAGTGAAGAGGTCCAAAAGTTTAAGAAAATAAATTTTTAAAAATTAATATATAGTACATTAAATTAAATTTAATGATAATGGGTAACATTAAAATTACCCTAGGAAATGAATTAAAATCTACAATAAATAAATACATGTTCTAAAATAACGCACTCGCTAACATTAAGCGGCATTTCTGCAATACAAATAGATAATAAATTTTATTTAGTTTTAAATTACATGTAGAGAGCAATTATCATAAAATGGTATGGTCCACCCAATTTAAAATAAATAAATGAATAATTATTTTTAGTCTGTGCAAATTTCACTGAAAATGTGATGCTGGGTCTATTAGCTGACTTATTCAAATATCTTAAAGAACTGGATCACTCTAAAATGTTTTGTCTGCATCAAGTATAACTAACATGGAGCAAATACTTTTTTTTTCTATTCATGAATGCCCCCTCAGATATTCTGCTTATGTGATTGTAGCAACTGTATATCATTGGATGCAGTAGCTGGACTTCAGAACAGCTCTCCATAATCCCTGTCTCCTGGTATCCTAGCCTTAGTGTAGCTCTCTATCTCATTCACAAGCTATGTCACCAGTAGGATACCAGACGTGACCGCAGAGAACTCCCGAGGCGAGGTCACAAAAGAAACTGAGGCTTCCATCTTATTCCGTGGGATTGCTTACTCTGAGCGAAGAAGCTAGTGTCATGCGGAGCCTCTAGCAACTGTGGGGAGAGGCCTGCCGAGAGCGGCAGTGAAGTCTCCTTAACGGTCAGCACCATGTGACTGCCAGGTGAGTCATCTCTCTTGGAACCTGATCCTTCAGTCCAGTCAAGCCTTTGGATTGGAACCTCAATAACAGCAACCTTTGATACCCTAATTTTGTTCAGAGTGAAATAACATCTTGGCCTCATTTGCCATAAAACTATCTACTCGAGTGAAAGGGAGGAGATGGAAAAAGATGTGCTTTGTCTACTTTCAATCTGTTTTGGTCCTTGGTTCACAGACCTCAGAAGTGTGCTCATTGACCTGATGGTCTCATATTCTGGAATTCTTCTGTCATTTCCCCAATTATAACTAAGCCTCCACACCTCTACATTTTCCACTGTCCTTAAAATCTCACATGCACTTTCCATTTTTTTGGCTTTGCATGGGATGTTCCTTATGCATTATGAGCCCAGCCATTCTCTAAAAGGCTGATGCCTACCCATTCACCAGTAAATTTCATAGACACATAATTAGTATTTAATGGAGTATTTTGGCTGAAAGGCCAAAATTTTTGGTGAAGCACCTTACATTTGCCTATCATGAAAATATAGATATTACAATCAGGATTGCTCTCATGAGAGGACAACTTGATTTACAAAGGAGCCATTGCACCTGAATCTGGATTCTTTCAATAAAAACATTTTTTTTGTTTTAAGCATTGCATTACCAAGAAAAAGAAAAAGCACTTCTTTTGACATGCTCATGGTGATGCTATGAACTCTCAAATGAATCCAGCTCACTTGTGGTTTGGAGCAGAATGAAGAATTGTCAGTGATTGTATCTACAAAATCGTTGGCATTCCTATTGTGCTGTATTATTCCATTGCTTTGAAGAAGATTTCTATTTTCTAGGTTCCCTTCGAAAACTACAAGGCCCACCAACATCCTTGAAAGTGCGAAGTTTCTTTGCCAAGAAAACTTAGCTTGGAGAAAAGGCCTGGTAAGCTGGTACCCAGAGGGAGCACTTTGAGATCTGCCAACATCCATGGCCTTACGCATTGGTGAAGAACAGAGCACCCCGCAGGCCTGTGGCTCACTGTTTTTGGAGCTGGCATACACTGGCATGAAAAACACTGCCAGTAATCCTGGGAGAATTTGTGTCCACTGTCCTGAAAGCTGTCAACTTTATCACAGCCAAGGTTTTGAATCACTGCCTTTGTAAGAAATATGTCAAGACAATGGAAAGAGAATATAAAGTTTGTCTGTCCTGGGTAGACGCTGGCCAACTTTCCAGAGCACTCATGCCAAAGCCCTTGATTGAACTTTTAGCAAAAAGTTTAAGACATACAGAAAGCTCATCTTCAAAACAATCTGCTAGAGTTTCTTGTTAGCTTGACTTATTTGGGGGGGGGGGGGGGCATTTCTTTTTTTAAAACAGAGTCGGTGGGCCGGTGCCCGGGTGGGTTTGAAAAAAAATGACCAATTTTTTCCAAGTGGGTAATGG
>CAUYQG010196355.1:0-38817 GCA_963574415.1 Tarsius wallacei
TGACTCTGGGCTTGTTCGTCACTGAAACCGCTGTCGGTTTCAAACGCGAGCCCAGGTTCGAACCTGAATAAAGACCCTCGTGTTTTTGCATCGGGCTGGCTCCTTGGTGGTGATTTCTCTGGATTATTGAGTACAACAACAGCTCACGGCAGCCTTGGCCTCCTAGACTCCTCCCTCCTCAGCCTCCCAAGTAGTTGGGATTATAGGCATGCGACACAAACGCAACTCATTTTTTAATTTTTTTGGAGAGACAAAGTCTTGCTATGCTTCATAGGCTGCTCTTCAGTTCTTGGGCTCAAGCAATCCTGCCTTGGCCTCTCAAAGTGCTGAGATTATAGGCGTGAGCCACGGTGCTTGGTCAAAATAATGTTTTTAATAATTTAGTTTTAATTCTTTACCATACATCTACATGTTACACAGGTTTCTTAGGGTTATTATGATATTCTTATGACATGATGTATATAACACATAAAATATGTTTAAAGTATAAAATGTCTCATTTTGTATAGGGAAAAAAATGATATGAAAAGATAGATAATCCCTTTTAACATACATGAAAAGTTAAGTTGCTAGAAGAAGTGTCAACAGTAGAATATAATGAGGTAATTTTGATAAGTTTCAGCAGATAGGAAAGACCCTTAACTGATATAGAGTTCAAAGATATTCTTTCCCCCTTTTTTGTGAAGCAGAGTTTATACTTGATTTCCACTTTCCTTTCTCTTCCCCCTCATTTCTAGTGAACAACTTTATTTAGTCAAACAGCTGCCTCAATCTAAATGGCTCTCAGGCTGAGCTACTCCAAATACAGCCTGCACCGCCTTGCCAGGGTCTGTAGAAAGTCTCCAGGCCCATGTGGACACAGCAGATCCCTTGTAAGTCATTTGGCCGCTATGGCTCCCTGCTGTGTGCCAATTAGTCTGCAGGCTGTTCTTTCTTTGTAGTCATTGGAACCATGCTTCAATTTCAGGGATCTCTTGGGAACTTCGTGAGTGGGAAACCAAATAATGCCGATGCTGATGTCATCAATCCGGATTGCAAATGTCCTTGGCATAATCTACCTGAACCCTTAGAAGTTTATTTTCAGGTTAGGAAATATAACGCTTAAATATTTTACAAGATAAAAAGCAACTAGTTGCATACTGTGATTTAGAAGGAGGAAATTGTAAAGGATTACTGAAAGAAAGCCAGGTTTCTATGAGCACCAAATGCCACATGAGTGCTGTGCTTTTATTCTCTCAAATTTGCTGAAACTTCTCTTCATGTTGAAATATCAAAAGTGTAAATGCTTTGCTCTAGGTTGCTGGTATCACTGGCTTAACTCGAGCTGCAAACTGCAAATGGCACTATATTTCTATTTCTATAACAAAGTGAGGAGGACTGGATAGTTGGAGCCAATGTTGGAGGTCTTCAGAGATTATAGGACCCAGAGGCAGGACTTTAAAGAGTTGATGAAATTCCTCATGTGCTCAGCAGAATACTTTCAGAGTCACTCATGGAGCAACTCCCATAAGCAGCTCATTCCTCGGAGGCTCCTTATGGGCTTTCTTCAACATAATAACGGACGAGCCCCTCAAATCCAATCTGGAAGAAAATCTCCCAAAGTAACCAGTTAATTCATTTCAGACCATTCGTCTTACATCAGGTGGAAACAATAGCAATACTATTATGGTGCACGCACAAACCATGTATGTAAAAATGCTGGAAAAATATTCAGGTGTCCAAAGAGGTGAGGACTAAACTGTGACTTTTTTCTCTCACCCAAATTTCTAAGAGGCGTGAAGAGTTGTGCTTGATAAGGACTCACCAGACAGGGTTTTATTACCTTATTATCCTAGATGCTAAAGTTTGTTTTCCAACCTGACTCTGGCATAGCATCACATAACAAATAAAGAAGGAAATCACAGTATTTTATGGCCCTGCAAAGCTATCTCTTGGTGACTCCCAGACTCCAGGAACCTTGTAAGACACTTTTCTCCCCTCTCTGAAGTCTGCCACATACAGGGCTTCATCTAAATATCAACAAACTTGAGTTTTTCTGCTCCCTTATCTCAACAAAACATTGACTGATATCCAGAATTCCTTAGTTGGGAATTACAAATTGCCAGAAATTGCAAGAAAGCCTTAAATCCACCTACAAGACCTACAAGACCCCCACTTGGAAATGTCCGATCTTCCCAGGTCAAACCAATGAAAATCTCACCTATATGGATGGATTGGTGGTTTCTGTAACTTCTACCTTCCTAAAATTGTATATAACCAAGTCACCATTCAACCACAGTGGGCACATACTCTCAGAACCTCCTGAGGACATATGTCTTGGGTCTAAGTCCTCAAGTTTGTTTCAGAATAAACTATCTTCAAATATTTTACAGAGTTTGGCATATTTTTGTCAACAGAGGTTAACACCTTGAGACAAAAGTTTTACTCCTAACACGTGCCCAGCTTTAAGGAGAATCATTCTATTTCCAACCCCATTTCCCCCTGTTAACAATGGACCCTCTTCAAGCCCCCAAATCTCAGTAGGGTCCGCAACAAAAGCTCCTACTAGCAGATGCTGAGTAGGATGTTTTCCTGATTCAGACACTCAGAGAGAACAGAGAACCCCCTGGAAATGTTCCTCACCCCAACTCACCTAAGGAGTGCGGCTGTCCAGGTGTCATTCTGACCACCTTTCTATCACCTACCCCCATTAGCCATTTAACTCCCTCTTAAACAAGGGCACACCCCTCACACATCATTAATTTAACAATGACCCCTTACCCTGGGAGAAAAACCTCTCAGATTGCCAGACACATTCGTGATTTGAAATATTGGTGCTGTCTAGGCAAAGTGGAGTAACAGGAGCCAGATGTATCCTCTGCTTGAAACACCCACCCTCCAGAAGACCAAATAAATATATGAAACAACAGGTGATCTCTGAGAGATGAGAAACAAACAAGGTGAGCCTTACAAGTGCTTCAGCTTATAGTCTTGAGATAGTTTCTAGGCTGCCTTGCAGGAGAGCAGCATTGAGGTGGATTCCCTGAGTTAAGAAGGTCAAGCTTGGTCCAGGGAGACCAAGGCAGCTAGAGTTCACAGGGCAGAGTACCAGAGAGGAGAGAGTTGTGCACACAGAGAAATCACTCTGGAGATCTGCAGAGGGTCCTCAGTGGGACATATGAGTGTGAGGAAACTATCCAGGAAAAAACCATCAAAAGAATAAGAGAAAGCAAAGACTGGTGCCCCTAGAAAGCTGGAAACAATGCTTGTTCCCACCAACCAGACTGGAGAAACTTGTCATGCATAGGATTCTGGGTAAAGTGCTCAGGAAGATATTATTGCGGCAGTGAGGAATAGTTATTTGCCTAGCAAATCATAAGAGTAAGACCCCACAACAGCAAACTGCTTCAAGTAACTTAACTACATAGTAGAACAAAGTTCAAGAAAATCTATAGAAATACAAAAATTTCCATTATCTGACAATATCTGGCATCCAATCAAAGACTACAGGCATGCAAAGAGAATAATCAGTCAATTAAAATCAGCTTAGAACTGACCCTGATATTAGAATTAGCAAAGAAAGATACTGAAACCGTTATTATCTGTCAAAACCTTGTACAAGAATGTTCCTGGAAGCTTTATTCATAATAGCCACAAACTGAAAACAACCTAGATGTTTACACAAATGAATAAATAAACTACTTATCAATGCAGAAGAAAGATTCTCTGAGAAATGCAACATTAGTGAATCCCAGAAACATCACACTTAGCAAAAAAAGCCAAACATAAAAAAGCATATATTATGTGAGTCCATTCATTTTAAATTCTCAAACAGGTAACATTAATTTATGATGGTAGAAATCACATTAAGAATTGCTTCTGAAATGGGGAATCTACTGAGAAATAGTGCTAGGAAACTTTTAGGGTGAGGAAATACAGTATATTGTTAGGGGTATGAGTGACAGGAGTGTAGGCATTGTAAAAAGGGATGTAACTGTACAAATGATGCGTTTTCTTCAACATTTTTGTTAAAAATTTTAACAATTCAATAGAAAAATAGGCACTTCATGTATAACCAATAATAAACAAATGAAAATATGCCCATTAGCCTTAGAATTCATGAAAAAATAAATTAGAATCACAGTGAAATATCATTTTGCACCCACCAAATTGGTGATATTACAAAATTTGACAGTATTTGACATCAGTTAATTATATATTTTACTGTTGCAATGTATATTGGAGAAACCACTTTAGAAAATATTATGCTTTACTTAGGAATGAAGAAAATCATTCCTTATTCCCTGAAATGTCGCTCCTAGGAATATATCTTTTAAAAAAATCTTGAGCATCAAAAACTTGTGGATCTTGTTTATAACAATGCTGCTTGTGTTAACAAAAGAAAGATCTAAATGCCTGAATACTTATTTATAGAATTATAGATAAATATTGATACAGTCAGATTTGTGTTGAATGCATTCATAAGGAAGTGAGATTTAATGAATTTCAGCTACATGAATACATGGATTAATCACAGATGAAAGGGATAAAGTTGAGTGAGAAAGTAAGTCTCCAAAGAATCCCTACAGTATGATTCCATCTATATGTATTTTAAAAACAAGTAAAACTAGACTGTATGACATTTAGAGGTACAAAAACACGGTAAAACAATAAAGACAAAAAAGGAAATAATGAGCACAATTATAAACATGGAGTTTGAGAAGGAAGTAGAATTGGAGAAAGGCACACATACAAAGGGGTTCATTGTATTGTCATTTTAAAAACTTTATGTATATTCCACTAAAATTCTTTCCTGTCCATTTAGTATTTCACATGAAATTTAGTTTAAAAAGTGAACAATAAAAGAATATGAAGGGTAGGCCAAAGAATGTGAGAAAAAAACACCATATATGGAATCTTCTATTATCAATGACAACCTAAAGATCTTTATAAAATTCAATTATAAATCTGCCAGGTTCTTAATGTGGAAATTTTTCGTTTAGAATTATAAGATCACTGTGTGATAAAGGCAGAATTGAAAGACTGTTAGTGAATAATGTTGTTTATAAAACAATGCACCTAGATAAATGTCAAGGTATTAGGAATAGTGTTATTTGTTACCAGCTCATAATTAATTGCATGCCCTGTGGAGGTAAGGTGCTCTAGTATAAAGATTTTTGTCATTTCTATAAAGATGTTTGTTTGTTTTGCTATTTTACAGCAGTTGATTATGTGCCCATAGAATTCATCTTCCCCACATAACCTTTCTATTTTTTTTTTTTTTGAGTTGGAGTCTCACTGTCGCCCAGACTGGAGTGCAGTGGCCGCTTCCGGCCACCGCAGCCTCGACCTGCTGGGCTCAGGCGATCCTTCCACCTCAGCCTTCCAAGTACCTGGAACTACAGGCGTGTGCTACCACGCCCGGCTAATTTTTGATTTATTGTAGAGATGAGGTCTCGCCAAGTTGCCCAGGCGGGTCTCGAACCTGTGGGCTCAGGCAATCCACTCACCTCAGCCTCCCAAAGGCGCGGGATTACAGGCTGAGCCACAGAGCCCGGCTCCCGCATAACCTTTCAAAGTCACCAAAAGAGAATAACTTTTGAGTGGAAAGCGACATATAAGGTCCTATTTTTAAAAACTCAATATTCAAATTCTCAATGTTTTTTCTTTCCTTCAAATGTATCCTCAGTGCAAGCCTGTATATAAACATGCAAGTGATACCTAGACAAACTTCATCTGACTCTGAATAACAGGTTGCCTGTGAAGGGAGACAAATTCCATTCTGACCTCTTAGCTTTTTGCAAGACTAAAGTCTTTAGATATATATCTACCTAGACTCAGGATTTCACAGCCTGACTGAGTTGGCAAGTATCGGCCCAAAAGGAAGAGAAAAACCATATACTGCGATCTGGGTTATCTAACTTTTCTCCAGAAAAGCACACAGTACAATCTCAGGGGACTCCACCCAACCCCAAAAACCCAGGAGAGCGTTGCTCTCAGGGGACACCACCCAATCCCAAAAGCCCACTCTTGGTTTGCTGGACCAAGGTAGGTAGAATACAGGAGCCCTGGAAGAGTTGAAGCTGCCTATCTTGTGAAGTTATCCTAGATTTCTGCCCTAAACTTTACCTGTTTAATAGATGTTGCTGATTTTTTCCCCTGTATAATTCAAAAGCATTTAACATGAAAGCTGCTGACAGAGACATAGGAGATATTTATTTATTTACTTATTGCAAAGATGTGGGGTACAATTCAGGGTTAGGTATACAGACGTTGATAATGCAGGTACCCTTGTTGATGAGGTGTGTATAGGGGATATTTAAATAGATTATGTACTCTGTAACCGGGATTCTCCTGCCTCCCGTATCTTCACATAAATCCAGAGACACTCTCTTTAGGTTAGTAATGAAGCTTCTTCTACTTACTCCTGATACTGTCAATTCAAGAGGGAACAAATCAGGTGATTGAGACAGGAATAAAAACAGAGCTACGGGCCAACTCTGCTCCCCACAGAGGCAACCAACCCTTGACGCTCTCAGGCATATTTGAAATCCTCCTTCTCTTTGCTCTGCACACACTACAAACTCCACAATGACTTTTGAAACCACTGAAGCTTTTATTTCTTAAATCCTAAAAATCTCATCCTGGTTAAGTGCTGGGCATGCCAACATAGTGGTCCCAAGTTATGCAGGAATAATCGAGTGTCTGCAGCATGGGAAGAAAGATTTTTTAGAACAGATCAGAAAAAGCTAGAAAGCCAAGTCACTTAAGGCAAGATTCCTAATATAGAAACATTTAAAGAGAGAAGATGAGTTTCTACTGAGAAATTAAATGTAGACTCAAAATATTATCTCTTTTCAAAAATCTACTTACCATGAAATTAGTGCCAAATGTATTAAGAAGACAGTAATGTAGGTAAACATGACAACAGGACAGCAAGCAGACTTTTCTCCACAACCTTCCAGGAGGCTCTGCTGAGCACAGCAGGAGTATAAGGCTGCTGCTTCTCCCAATTAGGCAAATGTTTTGCCATTCATTTGCACAAAACATCAAAATACAGCAAGGAACTCATAACACATAATGTCACGGGAGCTCTGTGTCTGATGAAATTTGCTGTCTCATTTATTGTGTTTGCTATAGCACTGCATGGTCAAAACAAAAGGGAGACAAAGAGAAAAAAGGTCCAGTATTGTGGCCCAGACCAATCGCCTGAAACACAAAGTCTGAGAGTTTACGTATTGTGAATTACAATAAAACAAGAAAGTTTGGAGATTTGAGGAGTGCAACTATAAAACTTTATTTGAAGCTTAACTTATAAAAGCCTTTATCACTTTCCATTCAAATTATGAGTTTCTAGTAGAGCATTGTCTGACTATGCAGCATTAAGTGTCTTCTTTCAGTTCAAGAATAGAAAACCTTTAAAAAGATTCTAGAGGCTTCTGCCACAGAAACACAATAATTTCTTGTTAAAATTACAGGGCACACGATAGGAAAATGGCCGAATGTAGTACCTTAAATGTCAGGCTTCATTTTTAGGTCCAGCCCCTAATCAGCCTCAGAGAATAAGATTCTGTGAGGGAGAAGGGAGTGGATGAAAATTCCCAGAGACTCTTTAGGCTTGGAAGGAAACAACCGCTAATAGAGCAGACATTGTGGGTCCAGCTGGAGGTTGCAGAGGGTTATGATAATGGAAACCTCAACAGTAATGACCAAAAGGCCCACCCTGTATATCTGAAATTGGGAAGTGGTGGAATTGAAAAGAGGAGACTTAAAAATCATTTACACATACTTGTTTTATAGATTAGGAAAAAGAATACCAAAGGGATTAATTGACTTTCTAATCCTTAGAACTTTGGCAAACATTTTCTTATTCCAAATACTTCATATCTACTTTTAATGCATTTCAATCCATCAAAGCACAGATGCTGAAGCCAAACTACAAAGGTTCAAGTCCCAACTCTTCTACTTGCTAGTAGTAGTAGTAAGTTAAGTTCCGTAAACTCTCTGTCTCTTGGGCTTTTATGAATTCTGTAAAATAATAATACCTAATTCATAGAGTTCTTGTGAAGATTAAATAAATAAGTGTAGAGAGAGTACTTTTATAGTATTGGGCATATAGTGATATGCTTTTTAATGGTTAGCAATTATTATCTGTAATGACATTGTTAATTATGAGAACATGAATAGGAAAATGACAAGAAAACAAATTATGATTCTAAGCAATGCTTTCAATTCTAAAAGTAATAGAGAAACATCTTTACAAATAATGCCAATGCGTAAAAATATGACCATTCTTTAATTCTTTGCATTTGCATGGAGATCAGAAGTTCTTCTCCTTCTCCCAGAAAGCCACAGACATTTATTAAAAACATTTACGCCGGGCTCGGTGGCTCAGCCTGTAATCCCGTGCCTTTGGGAGGCTGAGGTGAGTGGATTGCCTGAGCCCGCGGGTTCGAGACCCGCCTGGCCAACTTGGCGAGACCTCATCTCTACAATAAATCAAAAATCAGCCGGGTGTGGTAGTGCGTGCCTGTAGTTTCAGCTACTTGGAAGGCTGAGGCGGAAGGATCGCTGGAGCCCAGCAGGTCGAGGCTGGGTGACAGAGTGAGACTCCAACTCAAAAAAAAAAAAAAAAAAAAAAAAAAAATTACCACAAGTTCACGGACAGAGATTGGACAAAGGGAAGGAAAACAATTTGAAAATGATCTTTAAGACCAAAGATGGCAGTCTTATGAAGCAGTGGGGAAACTGGATTTTGGGAATATGCTTGTCTTCCACAATGATCATTGATAGGTTATGCATTATGCTAGCTTTCTTTTTTTTTCTTTTAAAAAATTTTTAAAGATGTGGGGTACAATTCAAGGTTAGGTACATAAATGGTCATGATATAGGTGAAGTTTGAGCTTCCCATTGGTCCTCACTTCACCAGATCTGGGATCAGGTACCCTTATTGATGCTATGTGCCCCCCTACCCACTGGCAGTGTCCTGCTACTGCCAATCCCTTTCTTTGTAGTATTTGTAGTAAATGTTCAGGGTCTACTTATTAGTGGAAACATGTGGTGCTCAGTTCTTTGTTTCTGTGATAGATCACTGAGTATGATAGACTCTAAATCTATCCAAATTGCTGCAAAGTTCATAATTTTGTGTTGGCTTTCATTGAGAGCTTTGTGATGAAGGTATTTCCTAGGAGAGAGGCACCTTTCAGTAGATGTCACAAAAGTTGCCAGAATCAATGGTTTTTTCTATTTTAATTAACTTGATTGCAGTAATCACAATGTATATGTATATCAAAGCACAACATTATATTCTTTATATACATATGCCTTGTTTGTCAATGGTACTTCAATAAATCTAGGGGGAAAGATGGCATTGTGTCAATCACATTATCTTGTATGTACTTTAGAGATTCAATTTGATATCATCTGTTCTTTTACTTGAACAATTATCATAATCTAAATGTTGCATCATATGACAATTATTACTCAAGAGTTTGTTATCTGATGAAACCCCTGTTGATGTTAGAAAACTGGAGTATGAGTCAATGTATTTGAAGACAAGTTTAGAGGTGAAAAAATTTTGCAAACAGGTCTAAATTATTGTCAGAGAATGCTTAAGAATCAGCACGCTGTGAAATATTGGAGCTCATGCAAAGCTCCTAAAAATAATTGTGAAACGTTCACTTCTTGGTATGTTTTGTTATAGTTTAATATTATAATAACTATTCATCTCTTAAAAGTTTAAAAAAGTAATTCGCAAATAAAACAACTAAAGAATGAATGGTCTTGAACTTAATTCCCTTGCTTTCTACCAACCTTAAAAATGTCTGCACATATGCATCTCTCCTTGAGAGTATAGATTTTGCACTGCTTTTAGGCTCCCCAGAGTCTTCAGAGAAGAAGAGAAACTTTTTGCTTCTTTTTGTTTTCTAGTTCCTGTCAATCTCCCCCAGCCTCATCTTCTCCTACACAGACAGTTCACCTACCAAGTTCACAAGCATGTGCTTAAGATACCAGCCAGGCAAACCCCATCCTCCTCTAACCCACCTCCCAAAATGAGAAAGTTCAACTCAATGAATCTATCCATGACTTTATCATCAGATAAATCCAGAAAAGCTACTTTAATTTTAGCTTTCAGGTAGGTATTATGTTATTTTGAAAAATAAAATATTTTCCACTCTTTATGCCTTTTCTTTCTTTTCCTTATCTAAGAAATCACTGGCAAGGAAAAAGTTAAATGTTATTTGGAATCACTAATGGGTAGGGTAAATGCTTGGGGTCTCTAGTGGTCACAGATGACCCCAATCATTTTGAATTTCTTATGATCCCCTAATGTAATGTAATCTCAACTCTTTGACTTTAAAAAAAAATTTATATTCATAGCTTAAATATCCTTTCTCAAAATGTTCACCTAAAAAACTCCAATTCATTCAAAATTCAGGAATTCCTCTTGAAGCACTACAATCCCTTTTACTTTGGGGTTAGGTATTATGTCAGTTATCAAGTTATTTTTCCCAACTCAACGTGTACTCTATACTACCTTGATTGTGATTTTTGTTGCCGGACCTTGTAAATATTTTTTTTTACCTTCTGGCATGATGTTCATTTTTGTTTGTGGAGGGCATGAAGAAAATTTCAGGAGGTTTCTTTTTCTGTCTCTGGGCTTGCCTTCCTCCTTCCTCCTGTAGCCCTTAGACATTAAGCAGCATACCCTATGGAGCTCATTCCCAGAGATTTTTCAACAGCACTCCATGGACAGTTTCCTGGCATGTTTTGTCAGTTCCCCTATAGCTGTTTCTCTGTTTTCCAGCCTCAGCCAGCTGTATATACTTTAGTAAACTCCTCTGCCATCAGTGGGCCGATAACCTTACCTTCACCAGTGAGACATGAGTCTCAGTCTTGGATGGAGGGCTTTCTTCCACATTTATTCCTGGCTTGGTGGCTCTGCTTCAGTCCCAGGGTTAGTACCTGCTACAGATCTACCCTATACCTGCTATTCCCGTATTCTTTAGAATTCTCTTAACTGCTTATAACTATGCCTCCCCATCCCCAGTTACTTGTTAATAATTCTTTGCACTCAGCTTTTCCTGTTCAAATTACTGAGTAGCTTCCATCTCCTGACTGGATCCTGAAGGATTCAGGTATCTTGCCCGCTGAATCCGGCAGTACCCTGTTGTTAACCCCAGAATAGCTCTAATTAAGCTGTATTTATATTTATTGCAATATAAATCCACTTTTTAATTGAATGAATTTAAAGACACCTATAATATTTTACCCCCAAAAGTGATATATTAAAAATAAACACGGAAAGTTGGGGTTTGCAGTTTTTTTCATCAAATCACTGCACACAGCATAACTCCCACCTTCTGTTCAAGAACTATTCTACAAATAAATATACTGGCTGACTTTTTTTTTTTTTTTTTTACAAAAAGGCATGTTTTTTTACAAAAAGATATTTTTATGGAAAACAGTCACATTTCTTAGGAGACAGATGGATTAAGGTAAATGTCTTATTAGTAGTATGCATCACTGAAAGTTCTGAGCCCCAGTAACTTTTAAAGCCATCTTTTTACATCTGTCTGAAATTTTCATCAAATAATACCATGCCAAAAGACTAGAAGAGTTTATTATGGCCTGTCTTTGACTCATCCTTTAAAAAATACAAAGTAAGGCTGGGCACGGTGGCTTGGCCTGTAATCCCAGCACTTTGGGAGACCGAGGCGAGAGGATTGTCTGGGTCCGGGGGTTTGAGACCAGCCTGGGCAGCTTGGTGAGACCTCGACTC
Source organism: Tarsius wallacei (assembly GCA_963574415.1). Classification (NCBI taxonomy): domain Eukaryota; kingdom Metazoa; phylum Chordata; class Mammalia; order Primates; family Tarsiidae; genus Tarsius; species Tarsius wallacei. Next base: position 11,762 of record CAUYQG010196355.1, read on the forward strand.
TACAATAAATCACAAAAAAACTAGCCAGGCATGGTGGTGTGCATCTGTAGTTCCAGCTACTTGGAAGGCTGAGGCGGAAGGTATGGTAAAGTTTATTATTCTTATTTATTGGAATAAAGTCAGATAATCAAACATCATATTTAAATAAAAAATGCATGTGTGGCACCAAGTCCAATAAAAGTTACATAAGGAAAATGAAATGCCATTTGCTAGTTCTATAGAGTAGAATTATATATTCATATTAGCCTCTGCAATTTATTTTTTATTTTTTTATTTTTGAATTGGAGTGTCACTCTGTCACCCAGGTTGGAGTACAGTGGCATGTTCATGGCCACCACAGCCTCGACCTGCTGGGTTCAGGTGATCCTTCTGCCTCAGTCTTCCAAGTATCTGGAACCACAGGCATGCACCACCACGCCCAGCTGATTTTTGATTTATTGTAGAGACAAGGTCTTGCCATGTTGCTCACGCTGATCTTGAACCCCTGAGCTCAGGCAATCCTCTTATCTCCGCTTCCCAAAGTGCTGGGATTACAGGTGTGAGCCACTGTGCCTGGCCACCTCTGCATTTTTAAACAGGTTTTTGACAACAGTCAACCTAATTCTTCAAAGCTAAAATATCAACTTTCTGTTCCCTCTGTATGTTCTTTCTATTTTTCTACTTTTTTTCTATAGTTTTTCTTTGCTTGTCTATTTTCTTTCAAGTAGAATAATCAAGATGACCAAGCTGCTTATTTCTAATATTCAGAAACTATGACATGTGTTTGAAATTAGTGATAACATTTTCTTTCATGTTTTAATTTTTTTTTTTTTTTTTGAGAAAGCAGAATCTATTAAGAGGTCAGAAAAGCTCTCACAGTGGGAGGGGACCCGAAGGGGTTGCCTTTGTGTTTTAATGTTATCTCTTTTGATTAGAACCTTTTTCTTCTGGGATTAGTCAATCAGATGGTATTTATTAAATTTGAACTTGGTGCAAATACAATGCTAAGCACTGCTGGGGTTACATGAATGGCTAAGAATATGAGATAGCTGCACACGTATGTTTATTGCTGCATTGCTCACAATAACAAACACATGGAACCAACTTACTGCCCATTGAAAGAGGACTGGATTTAAAAAAAGGTGATACATATACACCATGGAATATTATGCAGCCATAAAGAAGGACAAAATTATGAACTTCACAGCATCTTGGATGGACTTAGAGTCTATAATACTGAGTGATCTATCACAGAATCAAAGAACTGAGATCACAAGTTCTCACTCATAACAGACCTTGGACAATTATCATAATACTGTAAGAAAAGGACTGGTAGTTTGGGAAACTGCCGGGGTGCGGGGGAGGTGGGATTGGCAGAAGTAGGAAACTGCCAGGGGAGTGGGGGGGGGGGCATACCTTTTCATAAGAGTACTTGCATAATGATCATTTGTATACCTAACCCTGAATTGTACCCCACATCTTAAAAAAAAGAGTATGAGGTAGTAAATGATAATTTTAAAATAAGTCAGCCAATTGTCAGTGATATGGACCTTCAGGTAAGGAGCAACTGGTTTGGTTTGGGTAGTCGGGTACAGTATTTAGTCTTCAGAAAGAAATTATTCAAGAAGAGCAGTAGAAGGTATATGGGTGTCAGACATTTAGGAAAACCACGGCAAACAGATGGTCCTTGGTATTTTTCCGAAGCAGCGAGGAGAACATTTGACTGAAGTCAAATGCTTAAGAGGAAAGCACTGAGATGTAGGCCAGAAAGCAGGTGCAAGTGCAATCAGAGTCTAATGTTCCGAAAGAAAAGCAGAAGGGGAGTTTAGAGCTTGAGCTGTAAAACCAGACAGATCCTATTTCCAATCCAATTTCTACCAGCACTAGCTTTGGGTTTCTCATCTTTAATATGGGGATAATGGCAGTACTTTCTTAGAGTGTTTACATATGTATTAAATGGGGAAACTGTCACAGTGCTTAGCACATAACAAGGGATCAAAAAATGTTTGTTTCTGTTATTAGCCATGCTGAAGGATTTGGGTCTTGCTATTTCACGATTAAAGGTCTTGATGTGGAGTGATAGATGAATCGCTCATTTGGAAAACAATACCTACCACTCTGTCCAGAGGGAGAAGGACACTCTTTCCTCATCCTTTTTGTGCGGCCTTCTCACTCAATGCTGTTTAAAGTTGAGTTCAACAACACGGATTTGAACTGATCTCCTCTTACCCAGCCACAGCATCTTATTATACCCGAGGGACTCAAAGACCAATTCCCTGCCTTTGTATTCAGCAGTAACTTCCCAATAATGCTTCAATATCTTCTCTCACATATGCTGAACTTCACCCTACTGTGAACAGGGACTTGGGGAGGGGGTCAAGAAAGACCTAGAACAAATCCTTACAATAGGTAGTTGTTGGAAAAATTATACTTTTAACCTCATTTTCTATATGGAAATTGAAGTAATTAAAGCACCTTGTATATGTTTTGTGAGGCTTAAATGAGGTAAGTAAAGTAAAAGCATGGCGGGCCACACTACAAGTGTAACAGAACCAGTGAACACTTTCTGAGCCCACTCCATGCCAGGCACTGGGCATTATCTATTTTAAATGAGGTAAGTAAAGTAAAAGCATGGCGGCCACACTACAAGTGTAACAGAACCAGTGAACACTTTCTGAGCCCACTCTATGCCAGGCACTGGGCATTATCTATTTTAATCTTCATAACAATCCCATGAGAGAGATGCTGTATTAGTTCAACTTTACATATGAGGAAACTGAGGCCTAGAAAGGTTAAGTAACCTTCCGAGTTACAAATGGCCTGGGTGGTAGAACTGCGTCTGAACTAGCCAGTCTGACTCTACAGACTGCACAATCTCTCCTTCCCACCTTCTCAGAACCCTGAGAGGTCAAGTGCACCGGTCAGTGTCAGCTTCCCCAGGCCCATGGCCTCCCTCGCCTCACTGACTTAACTGATATAATGCCTTTGGTTGACAAAAAGTCCTGATCAAAAGGAAATCCCTTGTGTTCTCTGGGAAGTTGTTTACTTATTATTCGGAGTTTTATCCTTAAGGTCAGACGCTGCCAGCCATTGGTAGTGGTACAGAGAAGCTGCAGGAGTCAGGCTGAGGTCTCGGCTGTTCACCCCACTCACGTCTCTTCTCCTTCTAGGGAAACACATTTTGGTTCAAATTACCATTTTGAACACGTCTGCCTCCTCCCTCCCTGCTGTGACCTGACAGCATTTGCAACGAGGTTGGTTTGATGTCTCAGTGTAACCTGAAGTGCTTATAAGCTGCGTTCCTAGCCAAACCTTCACTCCCTAGCAGTCGTTCCCTCGGTTTCTGTGCCAACAGTTAATTTTTCTGTCCTCTACACCTCCTGCTTTTCCCCCCACCTACTTCAATATTGCCCTGCTTGCTCTATTGTTTGTCTTGGGGAGCATCTCCCTTTTTTTGCTTTGACAAATCAGGGCATTTTCTTTTTCATTACTATTTCCATAGAACACTGCGATCCTTGGGGGTGTTCATTTATTTTTCATTGAAGACATACATTTAGCACTTAACCAAGGAAAGAAAAATTCAACTTCCTTTTGAGAGCCAGGCTCCAGACTTTGTGCTTTTTTATACTGTGAAGACCTGTGATTCGTTTATTCTACTTAAGTGCATGACATGTCTTAATGTATAAGTTGGGACATATGTCACCCCACAGAGCAGCCAAAGCTACCTGCTTAAACTAGGATTCCACTCTGCTGATCCAGGGTGACATCTTGCCTTTTTTACTCTCCTGTGTGCCTTGCATACTTTGGGAGAGAGGAAGTGTGATTCCTGTGGGGATGATGTATTTCTTCTCAAACACCAACTGGGTTGGCCTCACTCTGAAGAAGTGACATGTTTGTATTTTTCTACTGGGTTTTAGGAGAGGAAGAATATTTTCCCTGTGAATGCACCCTTGACCCCTTCCCAGGATATTAGTCCTTCTTAACGGTGCCTCATATTTGTCACAGTCTTCCTTTGGACTGTCTCAGTAAGCTGATGGGTGACCGGCACCAGTAGGCTGCACGAAAACAAGCTGGCAAATGGTTTTACAAAGTAGTTATGTCATCTTACATCCCCATCAATAATGTATAAAGATTTCAGCAGCTTCACATTCTCTTCAACATCCGAAATCGTCAGTCTTATAAAAATTTTAACCGGTTTGGTGCTTACTTATATGAGGATATCTCATTGTGACATTAATTTAAATTACTCTAATGACTAATGATTTTTAGCACTTTATTATGTGTTCATTGACCATTTCTTATTTTTTGGGGGGGGGTAAAATGTGTGTTTTAGTATTTTGTCCATTTTAAGCTGGGTTTTCTCTTTTTTTATTGTGGAGTTGCCAGAGTTCTTTACTATTATGTACACAAATTTTTTTGGTCAGAAATATGTGTTGCTCATATTTTCTCAAAATCTGTGGTTTGTCTATTTATTTGATGGCATGCTATAAAGAGCTATAGTTTTAAACTCTGTTAAAGTCTTATTTGTCATTTTTTCTTTTATGATTCAGCTTTCTGTGTCCTTTCTAAAAAATGTTTGACAGAGTTTGCAAAAAAATTTTTCTGAGTTTTTATTCATTAGCTCTGTTGTTTTAGTTTTTACATTTAGTTGTATTTTCTAATTTGAATAGATTTTCTGTGTATGGTGTGAGGTAAGGGCAGAGTTTTTTTTTTTTTTTTTTAATCCAATACCCAGAATATTTGTTGAAGAGATTTTCCTTCCCTCATTGGGTTACTTTGGTGACCTTAGTTGGAAATCCTTTGACTGCATATTTTGGGCCTCTTTGTAGAGTTTCCATTCTGTGTAATTCATCTATTTGTTCTTTTGCCAATATCACACTATTTTGGATATAATAACTTTATGATAAATCTTGAAATCAGGTAGGGTAAATCCTTCAATTATTTTTTCTTCTTTTTGACGATGGCTGTGGTTATTCTTGGTCTTTTACCTTTCCAAATATTTTAAAATAAATGTTTTATAATAGAAAAGCTTTAGAGTTACAAAAAAGTTGCAAAGATAGTAAAAAGGACTTCGCCACATCCAGTTTCTTCTATTGTTAGTATCTTGTATTAGTGTGGTACATCTGTCACAACTAATGAATCAACATTGACACATTATGATTAATTAAAATTCATATTTTATTCAGATTTCCTTAGTTTTTACCTGTCATTTTTCTGTTCCAAATACCATTCAGGATACCATGCTACATTTAGTTGTTATGTCTTCTTAGGATCATCTAAGACTGTGATAATTCCTTAGTCTTTCCTTATTTTTGATGACCTTGACAGTTTTGAGGGATACAGGTCAGGTATTAGGTAGAATGTCTCTCACTTGGGAGTTGTCTGATATTTTGCTCATTTCTAGACTAGATTTATGGAATTCCTGGGAGAAAAACACCACAGAGGTAAAGTGCCATTTTTATTATATCACAGGAAGTTCCATGCTCTCAGTGTGACCTGTCACTGTTGATGTTCACCTTAATCATCTGCCTAGGGTAGGATTTGTCAGGTTTCTTCATGGTAAAGTGAAGAAGTTACTCTTCCTTTTCCCCCTTTCCATACTGAAGAAAGTCACTATGCACAGCCCACACTTAAGGATAGAGAGGTGGTGGATATCCTGTTGAGGGGATATCTACATAAACTGTTTAGAAGTCCTTGGTACTAGAGATTCGTCTATTCTCTCCTACTTATTGACTTACATATGTATGTATTTATGTATGTATTCAATCATTACATAAAATATTTAGAATTATTCTATGCGGGGTATCTGTCTTTCCTTTTCCACTTATTTATTTATTCAATTATTTTTCTATCAGTTTGGAACCAAGCATATTTTTTTTTTTTGAGCTGGAGTCTCACTGTCGCCCAGACTGGAGTGCAGTGGCCGCTCCCGGCCACTGCAGCCTCGACCTGCTGGGCTCCGGCGATCCTTCCGCCTCAGCCTTCCAGGTAGCTGGAACTACAGGCGCACGCTACCACGCCCGGCTAATTTTTTGATTTATTGTAGAGATGAGGTCTCGCCAAGTTGCCCAGGTGGGTCTCGAACCCGCAGGCTCAGGCAATCCACTCACTTCAGCCTCCCAAAGCACGGGATTACAGGCTGAGCCACCAAGCCCAGCTGGAGATTAAATCTTTAAAATTTCTAATTTCAGTTGCTTCATGGAAATTACTTCTTAAGATGATTTAAAAATTGATATTTTTTAACATATGTAAATAATGATAACCATTGTGTGCATAAATATAAAAAATATTAAAGATATGTGAAGTCTATTCACAAGAAACATATCCTTCTAAGTGCTTACAAAGTTCATCTGTCTAAAGTTTAGAAATTATGTTGTTGTCTTTTTTTTTTTGGCTTCAACCTGTTTATTTAACATGCTTCTTTCTCAGTAAGAGCTCTGTCAAAATGAACATTTTGAAAGAAGTCAACTCTTAGTCTCAGAAACCAGAAAATGTTCATAAGAATAAAACTTTTTAAAGGTACAAATAACTTATAATGAAGGTGACAGTCATTAGTTAAATAGAATGAAGTGTTAATATAGGAATTCTTTTGTCATCTAGACATTGATGAATTTTTCAACATACCTATTAGAATGCCTTTAATCTTCTAGCTCTTTACTATTTTTTCCTCCTAAAATGTTAAAATGGTAATAAAATAACTTAAAAAAATTTTTATTATAAAGATGTGGGGTACAATTCAGGGTTAGGTATATAAACATTGATCATGCAGGTACCCTTGTTGATGAGGTATGCTCCTCCCTCCTCTAGCAGTTTCCCTCAACTGCCAATCTCACCCCCCCTCCCCTGACAGTTTCCCACTACTGCCAATCACTTTCTTATAACATTATAATTGTTCAAGTTCTGCTTATGAGTGAGAACATATGGAACTCTCTTCTTTGTTTCTGTGATAAATCACTGAGTATGATCGACTCCAAACCCATCCAAGTTGCTTCAAAGTCCATATATTTGTCCTTTTTTATGGCTGCATAATGGAATAAAATCACTTTTAACATAAATGAGAGAGGGCAAGACTATACTACTTTTAAATTAACACAACAAAGCAAAGGGGAGCATTGTAGACAGTGGTTATAAAATAAACATGAATTCTTCAGCAAAGAATTTGCCATAAAATAAATCTTGGGAGAAATTCTAGCTCTGTCATTTACTAGTTGTGTGACCTTAAGCAAATTTCTGAATCACTGGAAGTCTCAGGTTTTTTTTCATTTGTAAAATGGAGCTCAGCATAGTTAATATTGCATACATTACTATGTACTAGGCACCATTCTAATCATTTTTATGTGTTACTTTGCTTGCTCTTTTAAACAAGTCTATGAATTTGGTTCTATTATTGCTGCCATTTTACACATAAACACAAGCATAGTGAGGTGAAAACATTTGCAGAAGATCAAATAGTTGCAAGTAGGGAGCACGATCAGACTCAAGCACTCTGGTTTGAATACAGGATCGTCACCACTCTGTGTACTGACCACCCCAGAAGTTTTTGTAAGAATTATTACATGTATTCAAAATACATGTAAAATATTTAGCACAAGTCCTGCCCTTAGTGAGCAATTATCAAAGAATAAAACAAAGACCACTGAAGCTAAAAGAGGTCCAAGCCAAGTTTATTAATTTGCTCAGGAAAGAAAAACACACTGGCAAAGCAATTTATTGACTAGTTTCACGGAGGGGATAAAATCAGGGATATTGAAGTGCTAGAAAGCACGAGGGGTATGTGTGTGTGTGTGTGTGTGTGTGTGTTTTATTCTAAATAAGATTGAATAGATTGAAAACTAGTGGTCTGAATAGGAGGGGTGAGTTCATAGGTCTGAATGTGATTGGTTAAAAAAAATCCCAGTGTTCATCTGTCAGAAGAAGTTGGGATGCAATCAGTAAATACATAGCATCCTAAGTCACTCAATGGCCATAGTTTTTTTTTTTTTTTTTAAATCAGTTTTAGCTTGTTAGAACCAGTTGGGATGCAGCAGAACTTTCGGTTTTACTAACCTTCATGCACAGACTTTTGTGAGTTGTCCTTTTACACACACACGTATGTGTGTGTTGGTCACATGCATTCTATAAGGGATAGTACCAGTCAATGTTCAAAATATATGCCATATAATTTTTAGAGCTACAAACTGGAGTCTTCACCAAGTTATTAGAAATCACAAGGTTTACTGTCTAGTGTAGAACGATGCTCTCAGGAAAGAAATGTGTCAACCTTATACTTACAATATAAAGATGATTTTTTTATTATAATCTCCACAACCTCTCAGACTATATATTTTTTTAAAAAGAGAAAAATAGAAACAAAAACATGAAGGAAAAATGGTAAGAAGAGAAAGGAAGATGTTATCCCAAAAGCCATGTATGACAGTAACTGAATTGCATGCCAAGGGGACGTAGCTACTATTGATAGTTTTCTCTTTCAATGTATGCTCCTGTGCATTCAACTGGACAACAGATTAGTCTATACCAGGAGGTCTAACAGTAATACACTCGTCACATGTCACATGTGAATATAAATATTTATTTAAAAAATGTATGCTTTCTGAAACAAAATAACAAAGTTTAGTGAGCAAGTAGCATTGTTTTGCAAATCTCTTTAATGTCTAGCTTAATAAAGACAACTAGATTCCCATATGTGCTCTGCATTCATTGTGTTATGATTTGTTGTCTTGGTTGAAACCCATAAAGAAAATCCAGCATCACCAGCCTCACACAGATATATATATATGCACTTGGAAAAAGGAGGAGTATTTTCTTGGCTTTTTGTTTAGATTACTGTGGAATTTTTTTGGAAAAGGATAGTAAAGATTTATTTTCCAATATCCCCTCCCTCCTTTTCTCTCTCTAGCGAAAACCCTAAAAGACATGTGTTTTAACTTGGACCTCCTCCCCGCTCCGTCATCTGAGCAGACTTCTTACTGCTTATTGCTAGGATGGTCTGTCTTAGACAAAAATGACTACTGTCTGCACTGGGCAGATACAACACACTGCCCCACTAGCCCCCTGGTTCAGAGGAAACAGTCTTTGGCCTGTGGTTCGACAGTCTTTATCCTAATTTGGTTGCAGCTTCAAGAGCGCAATTCATGCCTTTGGTTATGAGACTTTTAAACAACACCAGCACTTGCTGCTGGTTTGAACCTTATGTGCCATCACTTGCCAGATGCTAAATCTGTTATTAAACTACTTTTCAATTTAAAAAAAGAGAGAGAAGAACCATATCAGAATAAGGCCATCCTAGGAATGCTGTTAACCTCTCCATTCAGCTTTTGGTCAATATATGAAACTATAAATACCAGCTTTCCCCCAGGTATTAGGCTAAACCACCAGTTTCTGGGGCTTAGTCTACAGGGTTCAGAAAGACATGTTGCCTAAAAACAGGCCAGTGACTAGTTCCAGTGGCCTCTGCAAATGAGGCCTTGCCAACCACCAGCAAACAGACAGACAGTGATCCAGCATCAGTCCTTGGGCCTTCCCTCTCTGAGTTTCACGAGCAGGACGCATGTGAGGGGAGCAGTCTGTACTTCTGTTGGAGGACGGCTGTAGTACTTTCCAGGGCACAGCCTGGACGAATGATGCCAAACTTTCCAGGCACAGATAAGTCAACCACAGTTGAGTCAAGGTGGTACTCAGGGTTGGCCATCCCCGATTTGTCCCCCATCAATGACCAAGGACAAGTGAGGTCAGAGGTCTTAGAACTCCTCAACATTGAGAGAACTGTCCTGGGAGCTGAGGTTGGCACTAGCGAGAGCAAGAGTTCCCCCAAACATCTGGGCCAAGTCTTGCATAAAGGCATGATCTGGAATCTGGATGCCTACAAGGAGAGTAAAGGGGTTCAGGTCCCTGTTGAGCTCCTCCGAGCATTCCATCATCAGGGTCACCGGTCCTGGAAACAGGCCCTTCAGGAGCTCCTCAGGTACTAGCACATGGCAGGACTTGCAGACATCAGACACGTGGTCCAGGCACATGGCCAGTAGCTTGGCCTGCTGGGACCCTTGAGGCGGTACACAGCACGCAGGGCCACCAAGCAGCTGGCCAAGCAGGCCAGGCTATACAGTGTATCCGTGGGGACCGCCGGTGCACAGCTCGGCCATGGGCCCCTTGCTCAACCCCATGCTGGCAGTCACCGCTGCCCTCGTCCCCCTGCACCGACATGCTGGAGGAATTTGCCTGGCCCACTTCCAGACGGATATTTTTCTTTGATACTGAACCAAGACTGGATAAAGTTCTTTTCTTGAAAAATGAAATTTGGACTCTGGAACATTATCAAATAAACTTTTGGTGTCCTGTTACATTAAAACATTGGATCTTTTCCTAATGCATGAATCGGATACATTATGCATTGGTCCTTTGTAGATAATTGGTTCACTGAGTTATGCAGATCCTTCCAAATGATGAGCCATTTCATTTTCTTATGTCAGAAATCATATTCATTACTATATAATCCATGTCATTGGAAAGACTTGAGAGGTTCATGATGCAGGTTCAAATATTCCAAAATTCTGAATTTCACTTGTGAATTACTCAGTATCCTCCAGAGAGGTAGAACCAGTGGAATAAATGGAAGGGGATTTATGTAGGGAGAATTGACTCACACAATCACAGAGGCAAAGTTCCACAATAGGCTGTCTGCAAGCTGGAGAGCTAAGGAGTCCAGTAGCATGGCTCAAAGCCAATAGCAGGTCCAGTTCAGGTCCAGGAGCCTCAGAACCAGGAAAACCAGCACAGCAGCCCCCAGTCAGGCCTGAGAGCCCCCAGGAAGCTACTAGTCCCAGAGTCTAAGAGCCAAGAATCCTGGAGTCTGATGTCCAAAGGCAGGAGGAGAGAAAGCATCCCCCTTTGGAAGAGAGAGAGGAGCTGGGGGAAGGGAGAGGGGCAGAGGGGGAGGGATGGGAAAGGGGGAGGGAAGAGTGGAGGGGGAGAGACAGAGAGATAGAGATAGAGAGAGAGAGATTGAGAGAGAAAGAGAGGAGAAAGGAGAAGGGAAAGGGGGAGAGGGATGGAGGGAAGATGGGAAGATAAAGACAGAAAAAGAAAGGAGGAGAGAGGAAAGGGGAGGGGGAAGAGGAAGGAGGGAGAAGGGGAGGAGATAGAGATTGAGAGAGAGAGAGGAGAAAGGAGAGGGGAAGGGGGAGAAGGAGGGATGAGGAGGAGAGAGGGGAGAGGGAGGGGAGAGAGAAAGAGAGAGATCCCTACTTTTTCTGCTCCGTTGTCCCAGTTGAGCCCCAGCCATTGGCTGGTGCCTGCCTACACGGGGTTGATGTTTCTCAGTCCACTGACTCACATGCCTGTCTCCTCTGGAAACACCCTCCCAGACACACCCAGAAACAATGCTTCACCCGCATCCCTCAGCCCGGTCAAGTTGAAACCTAAATTAACCATCACAACTTAAAAGAGCAATGTTCACCTTGGGCAGCAAATATCACTAGTTATTTTCCCTGAAGTGATGGCTAACTTTATTCATTTTCAAGAAAATATCTCCCAAATATAAAAACAAAACAAAACAAAAAAGCCCTTAATTTGTCTGCCAGTCATTCTTTCATGTAAAAAGCGTATTCCCTGAATAAAGCTGCTAATTCCGGTTTCAATTCAAGTGATCACACGAGTGATTTTTTTTTTTAGGACAACTATCTTATGTAAGTGTTTTATGTGTACATCCCAGATCATCACACAAAATGTTAAAAAGAAACTTACTCAAGGGGTGAAGATTTAATAAAATTAATACATTTTACTGCTTCATCAGTGAAAAAATACAATGGGTGTCACTACCTTGATTTGGGTTTGCCTACCATTGCTTCTGTATAACCAAGGCAAATGTCAATACAGTGAAAAAGGCAAATAACATCTTAGTATTGCAATAAAAATAGTCTTGACCCTGTGGACTCATTGAAAATGTCTTGGGGACACCCAGGATTCCAGTGGACCACATTTTGAACCACTGGGCTATTGGAAAGAACTTATCATCCACTAACTGAAATTCACACAGGAGACTGAATATTGGCAACACCAGTTCCCAATCCACACTAAGCAAAATCCAAAGACACCAGCACCTAAGGACTTTACCAACTGCTATCCATAAATTAAAAGAAATTTGCTTCCTTAGTATGTGATTTATTTGGAAGACGTTTTAGTACTCAGTTCTGAAACAAGCCAAGAAGCATCTTACTATAACAATCCATTTTAATGTTGAACTCAATTCAAACACCACAGCAGTTTTCAATAAGGTTTCAGAAACACATCAAGGTAATTTCTCTTTTACCAAATACTCTGGGGTTTGACTTAAAAAGAAATACCAACATTCTCTGATAATGATTAGGAAATATTAACAGTGATTTTAAAAAACAAAAACCCATAATCTCTATTTAGCTTCAATAAAGAATTTTTTTGGATAATCTCTGCATTTCTATGAATCCACTGTAAAGGAAATTGAGACTCCAACCTGGATACATCAATTAGCCTAAAGAACATTTAAGTCAGGAGAGCTGTGTAGAACAAAACACTGTTCTTGAAAGGAACACAGACATAATTAAAGAAACTAGCAACACCAGACTAACACAAACAGTTTTTAAAAGTTTTACAGCAGTACTGCCATTTATGTCTCTCTTATCACAAAGTAAGACCATTTGGTCACCTTCTTAGTAAAATATTTCCTTCCCCTACTTCTTCCTGCAATACTTTAACATGTACTAAGTATACCTGTAACCTAGTAACGCCAAAAGATACTAAGTGTTGGCAAAGGCCATTGTCATTTTACTATAATAAAATATGTGTATTTCAAACGTTGTAAAGCTTTGGACACATACATAACTAAAGATCAGAAAAGGATATGAAGAAATCTGAAAAGTGCTCAGGTGACAGGATCAGTGGTATAAACTGACATAAAATTGTGTTAATAATAAGTGGTTTTCCAGTAATTACTATAGTTGGTTTGATATTAAAAGCTGCTTGGAAATTACCATTCCTTCAGGTCCTGGCATCATTACATTCCTGACTCCAAAGAGTCAAGTTCTAATGGTCTTGCAACTGTCATGAAGTTGTAGGCCTTACGTTGAAAGATCACGGTATTTCTATCACCCAGGAAGATGAAGTTTATAATAGTATGTGGCCTAGAACAACATTAAGCAAAGAAAATTTATACAAGAAAGACCTAAAGGAAGTATGGAGAAAAGAAGAGGAGCTTTTACAAAAGTTGGAAATAACCTTGAAAATAAAACACTGGCTGGGCGTGGTGGCTCAGCCTGTAATCTCAGCACTTTGGGAGGCCAAGGCGAGAGGATTGCCTGAACCCAGGGCTTTGAGACCAGCCTGGGCAACTTGGTGAGACCTTGTCTCTACAATAAATCATAAAAACTAGCTGGGTGTGGTGGAGTGCGTCTGTAGTTCCAGCTACTTGGAAGACTGAGGTGAAAGGATTGCCTGAGCCCAGCAGGTCAATGCTGGGATGGCCGTGACCGTGCCACTATACTCCAGCCTGGGCGATGGAGTGACACTCTAACTCAAAAGAAAAGAAAAGAAAAGAAAAGAAAACATTAAATTATACTGGTCCACTTTCACGAAGTGTGGTCTGAGTTAAAAAAAAAAAAGTAATAAATAATTGATCCTTTGACATCTATTTATTTATGAGATTAATTTTCACCGAGGTATTTAAAATGATGGCATGTGGAGGTTTTAAAACAGCGGTATATTCTTCAATGCACCTTCCCTCTCAATGGCCTTGTGCCTTCCTCTGTCAGTACAGCTGAGGTGAGGCTGCAGTGTCCACCTTGTTTACTAGAAGTGTTTGCTCTTGGAGTTTTGAGCCATCGTGAAAGAGGTTGGGCTGTTTTACAATACCAGGTCAGAGACACCACATGTTGGCATTCTGCTTACTCACCAGCTGAAAGTCCTTAGCATCCTAGCTCCAGTGCTGAACATGGAGTGGAGAAGTCATGTTGAAAGTAGATCTTGCAGTCCCAGTCCCTGGGTCGACCCTGGCCATACATGCCGCACAAGTTGGGGCTCAGTCAGACAGTGCAGCCAAGAGCAGCATTCCTCATTGTGCCTTTTCTGAGTTCTTAACCTGCAGAAACCATGAGCATTAATAAAATGGTTGTTGCTTTACACTACTAAGGGCTGGCGTGGTTTGTTAGTTAGTAATAGAAGGCGGAAATAGTGGTGGGTGGGTGTGGGGGGAGGGATTGGGTAGGTGGATATTTATTAAACTAATATGAGCCCACAAACTTCTCTAAGTAAAACTTCTATTTTCCCGATATCCAGTTCACTGGGCCACTTATAAAAGGCACAGCTGAATGAGACTGAGAGTGGCCTAAGATCAAAATCAATAGGGAAGGTGTTCATCAACGAGGGTACCTGCATAATAAACAGTTGTATACCTAACCCTGAATTGTACCCCACATCTTTAAAATAAAAAAAATTTTTTTTAAAGTAAATATATTGAGATGTCAAAGATAAAGCATGACATAATGTGGATTTCAAATAAAAAGTTATTATGGGAAAAAAATAGGTATGTTGTGTAAAAGCTCAGTAAGTTCCTCTCAAAATGGAACCATTAATGTTAGTGATGACTTGGTCTGTTCATGGCTCCATGTGTGTGCAACACAAACGAGAAGTCCATCTGAGGAATTTAAGTCCAAGAAGATTTTTGCAGCGATTCTTTGCAAATGAGAGTGCAGTGCAAGTTCTGACAAAATGAAACAAATATTGAAATGACACTGAGAAGATCGGCTAACCATTCCAGTGGTGAAGGCCATAGTATTGACATGACTCCTAAAGTCTCCTGAATTTTGTATACTCTGTGGTTTTAATTTAGTGTCCTACATGAGACTGTTCCCTATGCCCAAACCTGTCTTAATTTCTTGATTTACTTGGCTATATAAAGGCAATTATAAGGAATGCTTTTAAGATTCACTGAGTGAAATCTAATTCATGTCTATTTTACAAAAGGTAGAAAAATTTCAGCAAAAACATAATGATCACTTGCTAAGTTCCATTAAGGCAGGGCTTTGTTTTGTAGTCTATTGTATCCCCCAGCACCTAGGCTAGCGCTTAGTATGTAATATGTGCTCAATAAATATTTATTAAATAAATGTCCAAGCATGAGAGATGCTACAAGATGGGCTACAGCAGAAAACATAGGAAATGTCCATGAATTTCTTGAGTCAAAACTTATCCTTAGATCATATTTTGGTCACTATCTGATTAAGGTGAAATCGATCAAGAGGATATATATATGGTAAGATTTCTTGATATATATATGGTATATGGTAAGATTTCACATAGAGTTAATTCACTGGGCTTTCTAATGTGAAAGGAAAAAGCTGTGAGTGTGTACCTGGTATTTTGGGTAGGGAGGGGATGGAGCATATAACATGGAGTAATACAGTGAAAAGGCGAAGTCAACTTGCATTTTTATCTAATTGCAGGACAGAGAGCTGTAAATCCTCAATTTAATGTTTCCATCATGTAGTAAGACTTTTCTCCTTTAAGATAATCACTAAGTGACATATAAATCCAGGCAACTAAAGAAACGATATTTAGTTGGAAACTGTTTTTCCTTATGTTTAGTGACATGTATAAGCAACGATTTTAGCAGGTAAGAGTTTAGGCCAGATTTGTTTCAGTCTTGAACCAATGCCCCCGTACAAAACCACACGAGGTTCTTGTCACAAGCAGCTCTCAAAGTTGAACAACAAAATTCTCACACAACTTTCTTCTCAACTTATAAAATGTGGATCATCGTTATTTACAAACAGACACCCACCCAGAGATAGCAACCATGCTACTGGCAATGGTGGTGATGAAGATGATGGCTACCCTTGTGTTAAGTGTTTCTTACAGGTACTACCCCAGCTAGTCCTAACACCTGCTCTGTAGGGAACATGTTATTATCATCATTATCCCCATTTTTGAAAACAGGAAACAAGAATCTTAAAAAAATTAAATAACTCACAAAATCAAATATGTGGAAGAGCCAAGATTCAAGCTCCTGCCCCTCCACAGAATCAGAGCTTTTATGACTTAGGCAATATTGCCTCTTAGGAGTTTTATTATGCTTACCTAATCCATGTCCTATCCTAAAAGGCAAAGCATCTTTCACACAAATAATTTTAATGCTAAGTTCATTTCTACATTTAAAAAAATGATAGCTTCCTTTTCAAAAAAGGCAAAGCTGTCCTCCTCACTCATTGGTGAATATCTGACCCACTTCCACAGTGCTGTGCCTGCTGCCCATGCAGGCTCCTCTTCAAACTGGTCTACCAGCTGAAAATATTTAAAAAGAGTGACTTCTAAAGTTTGTCATTTGTCTTAATGTATTAGCAAAAATATCCCACTTAGAGGAATGCCAAGAATCATATAGTAAGTGGCTCTTTTGATGGACATAAAAGTGATCCCATGGGTTCCCCATCCCTGGGAGTTTAGCAGGGAGAGACCAGACCCACACACAAGTGGGAAAGAGCTAAACCCCTGAGCAAGACTGGACTCCGATCCCCCATGGTATGGTCATTGGGAAAAGCAGGTTTCAGGTATCAAACAGACTGGGTTCCAATCCTGACTTTCCCACTTACTAATAACAGTGATACAGGCAATGTTATTTAATTTCTCAGATACTCAATTTCCTTCAGGTAAAATGGCAATTATCTATCAAAGTAGGGTTGCCAAACTTAGTCCACAAAAATATAGGAGACCCGATTAAATTTGAATTTCAGATAAATGTTGAATATTTTAAAAAAATATAAGTATAACCCAAATATTGCATGGGGCATACGAGGGGGGACTCAAAAAACCTGGAATTATCTTTTGGCAGGCAGGCCCCTTGTAGTACACTTGGAATTAATCTTCCAGATCAATTTCTTTCCTTCAGATCAAACAGCCAACCAAAGTTTTTATCTGGAAGTTTTGAGAAGGTTGTGTCATGATTTGCAGAAGAAATGTCCCAAGTGGCAAACAGTTGACTGGTTTTTCCACCAGGACAATGCACCTGCCCACAGTGTGCTAAGGGTTCACCAGTTTTTGACCAAAAACAGCACGACCCCTGTGCCCTACCCTCCCTATTCATTCAATTTTTCCCTGAGTGAATTTGTTTTATTGTTTCACTGGATGAAAAAAGCCCTCAAGGGAAATGTTTTGCTTATGTGGAAAAGGTGAAACAAAAATTGGTAAAAGTACTAAAAGTCACCAAAATTGATGAGTTTAAAAACTGTTTTGAGTAGCGGGAAAACCATCTTGATAAGTGTATTGCATCAGTTGGAGAGTACTTTGAAGGTGACTAAAATTTTAACGTATAAGAATAAATACAAAATTTTTAATAAATAAATTCAATTTTGGGGGTCCCCCTTGTTCTTACACTAAAATTATTACATGAGATATAATTGAAACAATTTTTTGTTGTTATCTGAAATTAAAATCTAACTGAATATCTTATGTTTTGTTTGCCAATTCTACCCTAAAAGATTATTGTGATGTTGGCAGAGACAAAAAGTATAAAGTCTAGCCCACTTCCTGGTACATAATAGATAGATAACAGGTATCAGCTTCTTTTCTCCTGTAGAAAAACCTTATACCATCAGTTATTTCTTCCTGGACAAGCTTCTTCATCTCACCTCTCCAGTATTATTTCTTCTATAACTACAAACATTCAAGTCTCCCTTATCTAAATTTAAACAACAACAACAAAAAATTGAAATCTGACATCTTTACCAGTTAGCATCCTCTTTCTCCCTGTTCTGTCAATGCCCAACTTATTGAAAACGTTTTACACTGAGTTTCAATACTTCTTTACCATCCACCCTGTCATTTCTATTTCACAAGTCATCAAGGAGCACCTGCCATTCACCATCCATTGTGCTAGGAACTGGGGACACATTGTGAAAAAAACCTGACATGATCCCTGCCCTCGTGGAGCCACTTTAAAGTCTGACTTTTGGGGAACCACCATTCTACTAATGTCACCAATTGAAAATCATAACACTCTCATAATTTCTCATTGTTCTTCACCACCTGTCTACACAAACATACAAATCTTTTGTCTCTTTCCCTTGGGAATATCATGTCTTCCTGAGACTTTATTCTCCCCTCAGCCCTTACCTCCAGCAAGTTCTTCTCTCATCTTTCTATCTCAACAAAGAGCTTCCCCATCCACACAGTTATTCAAGCCAGAAACCCAGGAATTCTTGATTCTCCCACTCTTCTTTCATCCCATCCATTACCAGGTCTGTTGAATCTACATCCAAAACATACCCCTCAACGGACCGTGTCCCTTCATCACTAGATCCTCACCTCACCTCACCTCAAGGGTCTTTCACTTCTCAATGGACAATGTACAGTTTCCCGGGGCTCCTTGCTTCACACAGCCACCAGACTGACATTTTTAAAAAAGCAAACCTGATCATCTCACTCTCACACCATAAAAAGCAAAACGAACAAACCAAAAGACTCCAAAGTCTTCCCATTCCACTCAGAATAAGACCCATACTCGCTATCTCGGCCAACACGGCGCTTCATGATTTGGGTCCTGCCCGCCCTGTCCTCACCTCTTCTCCTCCCCACATGCTTGTCACCTTCACCCTCAAGCCTGGAGCCTTCTACCGGCTTCTGCCCTCATGCAGGTCTCTGCTCAGACCTGCTGTGTTCAAGGAGACCTTCCTGCACTCGCCACACAGAGTACACATTAGTCATTCAGTTGATGATTCATTGTCTATCTCCCTCACTGGAGGAAAGCTACTCAGGAGCAAAGAACTTGTCTTCCTTATTCCATGGGACATCCTTTGTGCCTGGAACAGTGCATGGAAAATGGTAGATGTTCAATAGATACTTGTTGATGAGTGAATGAATCTGTGAATGAAAGAACAAAGCAGATAAAGGAAGGAATGATTAGGACCAAAGCCCCTGTGCTGTAGATCTATGTCAATCTTCAAAGCTGAGTCAAAGAAGACAAAAAACAAAACTATAAGGACTTGGGGAAAATCTCATGTTTTAAAAGCATTTTCTTACTTTTTCTAAACATTTCAGATGAAAGTGTCCCCTGGGCTCCTTCCCGTACTTGTGCTATGATAAACTCATATCAAACACAAAGAGCAGGGAGGAAGGGGTGAGTAGAGAGCCTTTCTTCCTCAGCAAACCAAGGGCGCCAGTTCTCTGATGTGTGGGGCTCTTCCTCCAGGGAGGCAGTAACATGTTTGCTCTTCTTAATTGAAGCTTCACAGACTCACAGCCCATTACCCTGCTCCCAATTGATGACATTCAGCAGGGTTTCTGCTTGCTTCCTCTGGCTACTCCTTTCTAGTCTAATCTAATCTAAGGCGGAAGTGGAGAGAATGAGGAAAAGAAGGGAGGGAGAGAGGGAGGATCACAAGGAACTGATTCAACTCGTCACATCTCCACATCTCACAGGCTATACTAGGTGAGGCTGGAGATTGAAAATGCACAGGGATGAGGGTATGCACACACACTCGCCAGCCCAGTACTTCATTAGAGACCACATGGCTCGTGGACACATGGGAGTCTATCACCATGGTTCCTGTGGCAATGGGGAATGACAAGTGTTTCAAGTTTTTGTGAGGGAACTGCTATTTCTGATTTTCTTAGTGAGGGTGGCTGTCAACTGAAGAGGGTCAGGGGCCTCTCAAGCTGCTGTGGGCTATGTTGATGGAGGGCTGCATCAGCCCTGAATACACGTGGAATTGAGGGAGAATGAAGTCCAACAGAACACAAGGTTTGCAATAAAACACAGCAGTATCCTGCCCCCCGCATAGCCCTCCTCCCAGAAGGCAGCCATTCTCGTCTTTTAGCATTTTTTTTCAGGTGTTGGCCTCCATGTTTCTAAAGAATATGATCGCACTAAAATCCCCCGATTTTTCAATTTTAGACATTATTAACTTCCTACTACAAAGCGTAGGACTTAACATCTCTTAAATGGGTACCATTACCATTACCATACCCATAAACACACACTCACAACTTCATCTCATACTTTAAATTATCTTATAATTTTTGGTCTAACCAGTATTTAGTATTCAATTATTATGATCCTGTAACCATTGTCTATAGGTGAGCCACACACTGAACTATGAGTACAATTTCTTTCTTGAACTAATCTGAGAATCAACTTCTGTGTCAGATTAGCAGAAGTTTAAAAGTCTGATGCTATTGAGTTTTGGTGAGAATGTAGAACAGTGGGGCTTATAGCTGGTGAGCTGTGAATTTTTCTCACATTCTAAAGAGCATTTTCTCTGCTCATGGTGCAGTGGGCATGGGTTCTCCTTGCATGTCAGCAGTGCCAAGTGTAGGTGTGTACCATAGACAAACTCCCATCTACATGCACTCGGACACTGTGTGCTCCTGTAGCATAGTTTGTAGTGGCAAAAAATATGTAAATAACCTAAATGGCTAAGAAGAGAATGGAGAAACAAATTCAGGGGATGAAACATTAATACAAGAGTTAAACTTAATGAACTTTGGCCGTGTGTATTATTTGTTGCCTGGCGGGGTGTGGTGCAAAACTTGTGGGCTCTTTGACGCACTGCTGAAAGGAATTTCAGAGTGACTAACAAAGTTTTTGAAGCAGAGTTTATTAGTGAAAGAATGAGAGAGAAAGAGCTTTATGCCAGAAAGAGAGCTGACACAGGTGAGTCTTTTGAAAGAAAGACTATACTTTTGCTCTTGACTAAAAGCTTGATATAATTCCACAATAATTGATATGCTAAAGAGGGTGGAGTACAGGGATCCTGCAGAGAGACTGCCATCTCTACGCTTTGGATGGGTGAGAGGGTGGTCTTTTCCTGGAACACACATTTTACCTTTGACAGGAGAGACTTACTAGACTTGTGAATATACAAATTCATGAGCTAAAAGGTGGGCTGATTAACATCTCTACACCCTTGATAAGCTAGAGGGGTGGGGTTGAGCCTTTTACCTTCAACAGGGAACCTAAAGAATTTTTAGTGATGATAATGGTAAACCTTGAGCTGAAAGGTTGCACTGTCCTATTCTTACATTGTGATGGGGTTTTCTTTTGATTAGCCGAGGGGATGGGATGGGCTGATGGGTACACATTCCAGGCTGGCTTGCAGTGAAAATGTGATAAGGAAAAATGAACTCTTCCTTATGTTAAACTAAAAACTGTCTACAAGAAATTGATCTATCTATGTCTAAATTATACTAACTACCCTACCTCATTTCCCCCACAGAGATTTTCAATTCTATAATCAGGGGGTTCAGGGGAGGAAAGGTTCATTTTCTGTAACTCCTCCAAGGCTGAGGAGGGGTGTAGTCTTACCTATCCTGGGATTAAAAAAATCAGCCCTAGGCCTGGCATGATGGCTCAAGCCTGTAATCCCAGCAATTTGGGAGGCTGAGGCGAGAGGATTGCCTGAGCCCAGGGTTTTGAGAACAGCCTGGGCAACTTGGTGAGACCTTGTCTCTATAATAAATAAAAAAATTAACCAGGCATGGTGACACGTACCTGTAGTTCCAGCTACTTGGAAGACTGAGGCAGAAGGATCACCTGAGCCCAGCAGGTCAAGGCTGTGGTGGCTGTGAGCATGCCACTGCACTCCAGCCTGGGTAACAGAGTGAGACTATTACTCAAGAAAAAAAACAACAAAATAGCCCTAACAGATCTAAAAGCATCCGGGTTGGTTTTATTGGTGACGTGGATGGTAGACACAGATTGGAATACTTGCAAGACCATTGTGTGGGCATGAAATTTCTTGATTCTCAAAGAAAGAAATTTAACCAGGTAGTTAGAGAGATATAGACCAAAAGTTAGCAAGATAGGTCCAATAAAAGGAATAACTTAAGCAAATCCCTCCTTGTGCAGCAAGTAAATAAATTAAATGAAGCTGAGTATACATACTGACAATTTTTTTTTTTTTTTTTGATTTGGAGTCTCACTCTGTCGCCCAGACTAGAGTGCAGTGGCCGCTCCCGGCCACTGCAGCCTCGACCCGCTGGGCTGCGGCGATCCTTCCGCCTCAGCCTCCCGAGTAGCTGGAATTACAGGCACGCGCTACCATGCCTGGCTGACTTTTTGATTTATTGTAGAGATGAGGTCTCACCAAGTTGCCCAGGCGGGTCTCGAACCCGTGGGCTCAGGCAGTCCACTCACCTCAGCCTCCCAAGGATTACAGGCTGAGCCACCGAGCCCGGCTACATACTGACAGTTTAAGTGGTGGCTGATAACCTTTTGTACAAGGGCAACAAGGCCTGTGGTAACTACCATAATTTAGACGATCAACTTTAATCTTTTTGGCTTTATTATAAGTAGCAATGAGATTATAGGAAGGAAAAGGCCAAATGAGTAAAGAAACTTTACAGAAAAATATTCCACTTGTACCAGTTTTATAAAACAGCTGTGTCTCATTTTTGAAGGTGATGTTACAGGTGGGGTGGTTTTCTATAGATAATGCAGATAAACAGATTTTTATAAAAAAACACTTCTATGGAGACAGAAGAAAACAGGTTAATATTTGGAATGGTTTATTAATTAGCTTTTAGAGCTTCTGATATATCTTTAGACTGTGGTGGCAAACTGACAGATTTTTTGGACTGTAGTTTGAACCTGGCACTTAAGTGAACTTTATATAAATTGGAGGAAAAATTTGAAAACATTAGTTTGGAGACTTGTACCTAGGAAAGACTTCATAATGTAATTTAATCTGTAGAAAATAATAAAAAATAAAAACAATGAACAAGAAAATTTAAAATAAGTTTACTATAGTTTCTCTTGAAACATAACTTTTTTCCAGTTCTTCAGTTCTGTTAAAGACAAATTATGGTAGGACCAATTTATCTGTAAAATAAGTTTTAGACTTGATATATCTTATTTACATAAAATACAAACAAGATTATTTGCCATATAGGCTTCTTTTAAATTGGCCATGTTGGAACTTTTTTCATAAGGAATTTCAGATTGCATTAGACTTTAATCTTAATTCCTTAAAGCAGTCAGTTTTGAAAATTCATTCCAGTTAAAGCCTTGGTGAAATGACCAGTGTTTTCCATACATCTTGTTACAAAAGAAAACAGATTGTTATTGAATTTATGCAAACAACCATACTCTCATAAATTAATACTCACAAATATTTTTCAAGTTTTGGGGAAATTAGGTAGAAAGATGTATGTTTCAGATTTTGTTTACAAGAGCATGCTTGACTTATTTGTGAAAGACTGTAAATTGCTCCAAGAAAAAGGTTTTTTTTCTGACTTTGAAAAATATATCAAGAATAATTAGCAATACCTCAAGCAAAAAGGTTATAAAATTATTTGTTTTCTACAAATTTAGTTTATGCAATTAACTCTTGTTCTGTCTTATGTTGTATCAGTAATTCTCATGAGCACGTAAGTTTTCAATAAGAGTCCTGGAAGATTTTGAAGTTGTGAGCAATTGACTTTGAAGAGCATTTGCCAGAGTCCTATAGCTGATTATAAACCATAACTTGAAAGGGATCGAAGTAAAACAATAATTGTGGATGACAACCTGGGTAGGGAAAGCCTGAAAAAGATTTCGGATAGCATTTTTAAGTTTTACAATAGATGCCACTTATAAAGCAATTTTCCTGACCGGCAGGTACCACTCACTGGTCCCGAGCTAGTATGGAGGCATTTTAGGGAGAAGACATAGGAGGAGGTGTGGTTTTTGGAGACTGAAACTGCTTTTGGTCTTTCAAATGATTTCTTGTCTCCTCAGGTAGTCACATGTTGACTGGGACAGCTTCCTGTTTACTTCCCAGGAGTCCCACAGGAAAGTAACTGTAAGTGGACTTAGGAGTAACATATTTGTTAATATCTAATTACAGCTGTAGTTTTTTAATATTAATTCTGTACAGGCAGTTGATATCACGTAGTTGTACATATCAAAATTATAGGAGCAATACGCAATTTTGAAACACATGTTAGTGAAACATAAATATAACCTTAGGAAAAGTAAATACCCCTTCAAGCTTGACAGTGCTTCTTGTGTGATTTTAGCATACCAAATGTGTTGTGTCTCCTAGGGTTTCAGGAAAACCTAATACAAATTTTTTTTAAAAGATTGGAAAGACTGAATTGAGAACATAAAATTTTTATATTGGAGAGTGTATTAGATATTAAAAGTTTTAAAATTGGCAGGGCTCAGTGTCTCAGCCTGTAATCCCAGCACTTTGGGAGACGGAGGCTAGTGGATTGCCTGAGCCTGAGGGTTCGAGACTTGCCCAGACAACTTGGCGAGACCTTTCTCTTCAATAAATAAAAAACTAGCCGGGCATGGTAGCGCGCGCCTGTAGTTCAGGCTACTTGCAAGGCTGAGGTGGAAGGATCGCTGGAGCCATCATGGTGAGGCTGCGGTGGCCGGGAGCGTGGCACTATACTCCTGTCTGGGCGACAGAGGGAGACTCCAGTTCAAAAAAAAAAGTTTTAAAATCATGATATCATAACACACGACCAAATGTCACGATTAAATAGCCATTTGTTGAGCCAAAATGATAATTCAGAGATTTGAAAAAGCAAAAACTTTACTCTTTGATAGTGAAAATCCATTTCCTTAAGCAGCACAAAGAAAGACAGCAGTGGGACCAACTGGATTTGCTTCACTTTTTAAAAAAAATTTTACTTTAAATGTGAACCAAAACCTTTCATTATTTCTTGAAATTATACAGAAATTTTGTTTAAAAGAGAAAAGCAAATTTTATTCTTGAATGAGTTTATTAGTAATATTAAAGCTAATTTTAATAAAACTTCATAACCAAACCTACTTAATTTTGATGAGTTTAATCATAAAGTAAGATTTTCAAACAGATTTTTATAAACTTAATTCTATAATTTTTACTAAAGAACAGATTAATACTTAAAAAAAAAAAACCACTGGAGAACCCCTTTGGGTCCTCTCCCACTGTGGGAGTTTTTCTGTCCTTCAATAAATCCTGCTTTAAAACAAACAAACAAACAAAAAACACTATTGTTTTGACATAGGGGTCTAGACTTTGGCCAAGAATCAGTATGTTTAATTGATAGAAAACTAAATTATACTCCTTAAATTTTAGCTAACTTTATTATACATATGATTTATATGGCATAGACCTTTAACAACTTGTTTAAACCTTTAGTTTCATTTGTAGCATTTTAGTTTAGGATAAAAATATACTTTCTTTTCCAATTTTTGGTATCTAATTTGTTTACCTGTCATTTATAGTTTAAAAATTTTTTTTCCTGTAAAATTGTCTTTCTTACATTTGATGGATTTAATTATGCACATCAATTATAATGTTAACTTTTCATGACTCTTATTTTTAGTAAAAACCTAGGAGGAGGAGACAAGCAGTTTTATTTATTTATTTAATTTTTAAATTATTTTTAATTTTAATGTAAAGATGTGGAATACAATTCAGGGTTGGGTATACAAACATTGATCATGCAGGTACCCCTGTTAATGAGGTATGCCCCTCCCTGCCCTAGCAGTTTCCCTCAACTGCCAATCCCACCCCCCCCACCAACAATTTCCCATTACTGTCAATCGTTTTCTTACAGCATTATAATTATTCAATTGTCCTCTTATGAGTGAGAACATATGGAACTCTGTTCTTTGTTTCTGTGATAAATCACTGAGTATGATTGACTCCAAATCTGTCCAGGTTGCTGCAAAGTCCATATATTTGTCGTTTTTTATGGCTGCATAATATTCCATTGTGTATATGTACCACATTTTTTAAATCCAGTCCAGCTTCGATGGGCAACATGGTTGGTTCCATGTTTTTGCTATTGTGAATAGAGCTGCAATAAACATTCATGTGCAGGTATCTTCTTTGTAGAATAATTTGAGTTCCTCTGGGTATATTTCCTTTAGCAGAATTGCCGGGTCATATGGAAGGTCAATTTCTAGTTCTTTCAGAAATCTCCAGACTGTTTTCCAGAGAGGTTGTACAAGTTTGCATTCCCACCAGCAATGGAGAAGCGTTCCTTTTTCTCCACATCCTCTCCTGTTGTTGTTTGTTTTATTAACGATGGCCTTTCCAGTTTTAATTATGGACCAGAAATAGAGGTCAGGACAATGTCTGGGACTAGGCTTCATATTTTAACAGCTTTAATCTCAAGGTATAAATTTATGTAGACAACTTAAGTATAAAAGGCATTACAGAAGTAAAGTTTTATATTTTAAAACATCTGGCAGAAATAGGATTTGATCAATGGACTAATAGACAAAATATTTAAATTCTGAAGACATTTTATTTTACCAATTTAAAAATTGCAGTTATTTACTAAAGATTATAAGGTCATGTGAATAAAAGGCAGAATTATAGTTTTTATTTTTCTAATAAAATATGTTAAGTATTTACTTTTTCTTTTAAGCCAGTTACTTAGAGTTCTTTCATGTATTTTGACAGATTAGTGTTTTAAGAAAACATTGGTATTTTGACATAATGGCATTTTGGCCTACCATGTGTGATTTTGATATTAATGGTTAATTCATAGAAACAAAGAACACATAAGGCACACAAAATTTGGGGACTGTAGTGGACTTGTGCTAGAGTTTGGGTTTGGGCATATTACAAGGTGACTGACAAGGATCCTTACCAACAAACATGCTGTAATAATGTGCTGATTGTATATAGGGGTTCATTTAAAAGACAAGGCATTTTAATTTTTGGAATGCCATTAATTTCCATGGGGAAGCAAGTGTTAGAGAAAAGAGGTCCAGTATGGCTGGCACCTGTGTTAATTAAGAAATTAATTTGGATTCCAGTGCCCTAACATTCACCTGGGGGGTTGCTGAGTGAAGGTAAGCTAGTGTGGGGGCATTGTAAAAGATCCCCTGGCCTCCCCAGTGTTCCCCTTTCCCTCTGAAAAAAGATGCACTTTCACTTCCAATGGCCCTCTGGTCTGCATAGTGGACATGCTCTTGGGGGTCTAAGTCTTTTAGGGCAATTATGTTTCAAGTGTCCCCATTGATTGCATTTATAGCAACTGACACCTTCCTCCTTAGCAGGTTTGTTCTTACCAGTTGGGTGTCTTGTCTCTGGTCCTGCTGCCTCGCCCCTGTTGGCATCCCTCTTTCATTT